>JARYGA010056229.1:0-44524 GCA_030545235.1 Helianthus tuberosus
TCATCTTGTCTGGCATGCTGTTTTAGGCCTGTAAACAAAAGTATACTTGATTAAGTATCTGAATGACGGTTTTACGGCCGAAAACGCATAAAATGGGGATAAAATTGGGGACTAAAATATGTATAAATTAGTGAATATCAGCTCTTCTGTTGCTTCGTTACCCCATCACTTTGGTATGTTATATATATACACGATATATTTAACGGGTCAAACATGTAAAACCAAAAAGTCTCAGGTCAAATGGGCGAATGGGTCAAAATTTGGCGATCTGGTAAAGCATTCAGCATATTAAAATAATAATATTTAGCATAATGTTTAAATTTACATGTGGATCTATTGTTAGCGAAAACATCCGGCTGATGGTAAACCAGTGGTATTGAAGCTTGCAAGACATGGATTATCGGTAAAACGTAGACGTACACAAGCACCAGTACCGGAGGTATGCTAATATCTGCTCATCAAAATTCACTAATAACTTCAAAAAGGGAACGGGTTAAATTGGTCAAACGCATAGTTGTCAATAGCGGTCGCTATGGTCGCTATAGCAAATAGCATAGCGTATAGGTCGAATATGTAGCCATAAATAACGAGATTTCAGTTACTTTTAATACTAAGCTTGTATACAACTCAACTCATTTAGGATTAGTTATTTGGTTAGGCTCTCGAAATTAGATTGACCATGGTATATTGATAGGGTTAAGGATGATAATGATTTTACCAAATTCTTACATTATTCTAACTAGGGATGAAGATTTGAATACTATACCGGTATTCCGTAACTAGGTATTTTTGTTATCGGTCCCAGTTCAGTACCAATACCTCGTAGAGAGAGCTTTCAGTACCGGTTAGGCTTGTAAATGAACCGATACCAATACCTCGTAGAGAGAGCTTTCAGTACCTATTAGGCTTGTAAATGAACCGAACAAACACGAACAGAGGCATGTTTGTTCATTTAACTTTAACCGAACAGAGGCATGTTTGTTCATTTAACTTTAACCGAACACAAACATATAATTGAGCACATTTTTTTGTTCATGTTCGAACGACTATAAACAAATGTAAATAAACGAACAAAACGTGTCTTCATGTTCGTTCGTTTAATTCAATGAACAAGAATTAGTGTTTGTGTTTGTGTTAGTTCGTTTATTAATAAACAAACACAAACGAACTTCCCGCCGAACAAGTTCACGGACAGTTCATGAACGTTCAGTTTGTTTACAGGCCTAGTTACAATCTAAACTTGACGCCTGTGTTTTTTTTCTTTTATTTACAGTACTGAGTTACTGGTTTGTGAAGTATGTGCATTTGTATTTTTATCAGGTAATGTACATACCGGTGAGAGATTTGAATGGGATTCCAGGTGCAACGTCACTTGTTATATGTTTGACAGGATATCAACATGAATATCGAGAGGACATTATGGTTAGTCTATTTTCAATTTGCTATTTTTACTGCAAAGTTTCTTATTATACAAGATAATGGATTTACATCATATGAAACTTTTGTTATGTGCTATATTTCAGATCATGGTTGAATTCGAAACCGCTGATTGCAACCAAGGTTACTCATCTTATATGCTACAAATTTGAAGGTGTGTTGTATTAACTTTAATTCACTTATGCATTTTCTCTAGGTGGTTTTTTTACTAAACAAGATATTAAGAGCCTACCATGTTTACAGGTATTCGTGTGTTCTATTACTCCATCTAGAGGTGTAACTTCTAGTTAGCGGGTTTTAATTGATTAAAAAACTACATCAGTACAAAAAATAGAGATTGCATGCTTAAAGAATATACTTTGGGCATCTTTTTACCTTATTGACCCATTCACCATATCTTTAGAAATGTTTTAGTTCATCAATTGACCTGTCTAAGACAGAAGATAACTCAATTCGACTTTTTATAAACTGAAGGGTAAACATTCTCATCATGAACTCTCTTGTTGTTAGGTGATGGAAATTCCGACAATCAGGGGTGTTGAAAAAACCACCCAATCTTTTGGTTGAAGAGCTTAAAGTGATGTCAAAAGAAGTAAGTTTGCCTTTTATTAACTGCTCTTACATCTTTGATAGCTATGGTTATCAGATCTAATCAATTTAACATGAATTGTAAAATTTCAGGTTGAGTATAGTCAGTTGGCTGACGTAGTGACAATAAGTAGTAAGTGCTGGGAACTATGAAGTGGAAGTATGACTACTAAGAAAACGTTAACACGATGATTATTTAACTCGCATGAAGATTGTGAAAGAGATTCATGAACACAAGGAAGTTTTGAGTTTTTATTCATACACTTGTTAGTTTATTTGGGTTATATGTTTGATCATTAGACTTAGATCGACACTTATTAGACATTTGGAATTTTTGGAAGATCGGTTGAACTTTAATTGAAGTGATTATTTATGATTTCTACTTTTGACAATTTTGTTTTTATTTTTTAATGTAAATAAATGATCATTGTAATTAATTAAAATTAATATGATAAACGTCAATGGCATTTAATTTGGTGTGATTTTTGTGGCAAAAAAAATGTGCCACTAAAAGCTCAAAAGTTTGTACTGGCATATAAAAAAGTGCCACTAAAAGCCTTCTTAAATTCTGGCGCTCCTTCGCCAGAAGCTCTTCAGCAGCATAGAGTTTATTCTTCAACCCATCACGCCCCCACTCCTCAGACTTTTTCTCCTTCTCGAAGGAGGCCTTCCCTTCCAAAAACTTGTTCTTCATTTGTTCAAACTCCTGGGCCTCCACTAGCAGACGCTCCCGGTACTTCTCCCAACTCGCTCGCTCCTTGTACATCGTACGCCACTTGCGCACGATCTGATGGTTAGCAGCAGTAGTGTTGGCCTCACCAACAATATAAGCGCGGTACAAACCCTCGTGGTTGCGCGCCCTTTGGCGATTTACCTCCCCTAGAGGAAAAGTACCCAGGAACCAGTCTTGGCATTTCCAAAATCAACAAAAGTATCTTTTTACTTCAAACTCCGGACGGGGATATGTTTTTCTTCGCCACGTTGTTCCTTAGTATAAGTCATATAGTAGATGTCCCCCAATGTGTCCTCCGCACCTATGGGGGATCATGGCCTTGGAATCTTCTTCCCATCGTCTTTCTGGCTAGCCGCGCCAGAACCACCAGTACCCGTGCTGGCCGCAGTGGCAGAAGTATATTTATGCGCCACCTGCGCCTGTACGTTGGCAGCAGACCCCCACAGCAACAGATGTCACTTGTGCAGTTTGGGTGGGGGCGTCGTGCTGCGCGCTACACTAGGAGTAGTAACTTCTGGTCCTTTACTCTTCAAAGGCTGGTCAAGCCCAGTAACATGAATGACCTCCTGACCCTGCACCTTATCTTGAGTGGTGGTAGCAGCGGTCTCGGTCTCTTGCAGCACTTCTTTTTCAGGAATAACATTGCCTGCAGGCTCTTCAACCCTTTTCTCAGCCTCCTTTTCAGTTGTCTTCGGATGGATAATGACAAACTTGGTCTTCTTGGGCTCTGGCTTCTTAGCCTTTTTCAGCTCAGGACCTTTAACCTTCTCCGCAGCCTTCTTCAGTGCCTCTGCAGAAGGGAAAAGTGTTAGAAATTTTACTAAGGCGGAAAACATAAAACAAAAAAGGATAAAACACCAACCTAGTGAAAATTTGTAAAGGCTCCACAAGCTACCCTATTTCCCTTTTGTGCTGGTGGAGTGTCACCAGCAGTGGTCTCCTCGCGCGACCTCTTCCTGGTCACCAGCCTAACACCTTCTTCTTCAACCTCTTCCTCATAAAGGGAGGACGGAGTCGCGCCGAACTCAGGAGCCCGGGACCCTGCGCTCCCAGAGCTCTTTGATGCAGCCACGCTGCTTTTCTTCTTCTCAGCTATACGTGACAAACCCTCTAATGAGTCACTGGCAACAACATAGTCTTCAAGGTTACTGTCGAAATTGAAAAGTACCTTTTTTCAGGGATCGCGCGGCTACCTCCCGCTTTCTTGCTCGTCGCGCCAGTGTCAACAGTCACCTTCTTCTTTGAAGTTGTCTTCTTCTTCGCCGGGGCCTTCTTTGGTTTCTCATCCGGTTCTATCCCTAGGTCGCGCAACACACCTGCAAATATGTTAGACCATGAGCTCAACTCTTCATGCGACGAGCCTACGGGCTCCTCGCTGGAAAGATACAAAATCTCTTTTCCAGCAGAAGTCAAGCCTCGCAAAGGTCTTGGTTTGGGAAGTTGCGCACCTTCGGTTGCAGTAGCAGGATTGGCAAAGGCTCCCGCTGGTGGATATAAGAAATTGGCTTTGATTTGCTCATACAAGTACACTTCACCACCTTCGGTTGCAGTAGCAGGATTAGCAGGATTGACGCACGCCCATCGCCCCACCAAAAGTAGGGAATGCCGCCTGATAGAGCTGAGCAACTACAGCAAGGAACAAAAATCAGGCACAAGTGCTGCTAAAAGAAAAGAGAACGAAAGTGTTAAAGCATACCTTCACCATGGAACATCAAAACAGGAACTTCTTCATTACGCTCTGGCCACTTATCACCCATGCCCACGGCAACCAACACCTGTTTTCCAAAAATCTTGTTTGGTGTTGCGAATAAGTGCATGTACCAGTCAGCCGTCTTTGGAATTGGAAGTTCTTCCTTTTCAATCTTATTCGACTCCCGAAAGATCATCGCGGTCGGAATAACTTCTTCTCTAATGAAGAAGAATTTCATTTTCCAGTCATGAAAGCCTTTGGGTGGGTTCATCAATATCTTCTTAGCAGCGCGAAGACCAAATGAGTAAAAACCCATATTCCTGATTAACTGATAAAACGCTCTGAACTTCTCAATGGATGGCTCCAGTCCCTGAGATCTACAGATAAACTCGAAGTGTCTGACCCTGACCATTCCCATTGGACGCATCTGGGATATGTGGAAGCCATAGAAATGTAATATCGATGCCATGAAGGTGGTGGCCGGCAAACGGAAGTTGCCGTCAAGAAAGAAATCAGCAAATAACATTATGTAGCTGGGATGGGCATCGGCGGCTGTCTGGCCTTGCTGGGGATAAAGTGCATCCCATTCAGCCGGAAACTGAAATCCTCTGACTATCTGCTCGAATAATCCTTGGTCCAATTTGAGAACGGGGACCGGTCCAGCACCTTCCTCAACCGAAACTGCTTCTTCTTCAGCCATGTATATCAAATTCGAGTGAATAAAAAGATAGATGAAAATCTACCCAGATTTCTGGAAAAAGTTTGAAGATTGTCTTAAGAAATCTTTGAAGATTTGAAGGTGGTATGAAGATCAGAGAGAGAAAGGAGAAAATTCGAAGGAATGGATGTGAAGTTCTCTCTATATTTTCGAATATATATACCCATCGCATTTAATGTGATTGGTAAACGTGCCGAATACACCGCGCGTGTAACCAACCAGAGACCGCCACGTCGGGCGGGATTCTCGGAGTGACGGTTACCACGTGCGCGTGGGCCTCACTCGCCTAACAAAAGACGAACCGTCAGTAACCGCATGATGATCGCCATGTCAGCAGTCAACTCAAGGGTCACCATCAATGACATTTGCACCAACCTGTCAGAATTCAAAATTCGAGGAACTTCCCACCTAAACTTACAACGAAACTTCATATGGAAGATAGCAAGGGTTGTGCCGCATACATCATCAGTCAATGATCATGCGCGCCAACCCTCAAAAGCAACAGCTATTAATAAACAAGCCTGGTAGCCACGCCGTAGTAATTAACAACCACTTACATGCGTGCCGGCCACCAAGACTCAGCAAATGCTCCAAAAGCAATCCACTTCTTTTTTTTTAAGTCCAGAGCTCCAACCATTTACTTCGCGCATGGAAGCAGCACTAGACTGGGGGGACTTGAAGGGGTATGGTCCCAAAAAGCCGAGCAGACCAATCAGGTCGCGCGCAGGACCATACTCCTTATACATTAATCTGGCTAATCTGCAGACCCCGCGCGGACTACTTAGACAAAGCCTAAGTTGCGCGCGGGGCCCAAGCAAGGATAAAGCTCAGATTCCACACTTAGCATCCTGAATGAGAGCCCTCAATGCCTAGACCTCGCGCAGGCTAACAGAACACACGCCAAAGACCGCGCGAGGGTAGCAGCGCAGGTTCATTCCAGGAGGCACGAAAGGTACGAGTGGCAGAGGAATAAGCCAATAAGCGTCCAACAGGCTGTATTCTATCGTGCTCCACGATTAGCAATCGTGCAGGAGACAAAAAGTACACAAGGACGCCTACGTGGCACCAATCAGGGGACGGCGACAACTTCCCCATGATCTCCACTCACCTACTGATGTCAGAGAGACAACAAGGACGACAACCCGGACACGTGGCTCCAATCAAGGTGCGCCAACACCCAAGATCTTCTAGAAGATACTAACGGTTGTCACCGATGAGACAAGGCGGATATTCCTTGTTGTCGTCTTCAGGCCCAAGGCCCATCAGCCCATCTCCTTCTACACTACTCCGGGTATAAATAGGGTCCTTCATACACAGGTTAAACCATTCTGCTCTCTACTCTCTCACTCTTAACACAGACTTATTTCCTCAAAACGAGTACTTATTCTCATGCCGGAGAGTGGTTAAGAGGGAACCCCCCATATTCCCCTCTTAACGAGCTTAACGGGGTGTTGATTGTTTTGCAGGAAGGATCACAGCTGAGCTCAGGAAGAATTAAGAAGATTAACCGTTATGGTTGAAACATAAACCAAACTAATAAACCTAAAATTAGTTACGTGTTTCTTCATCACTAGAGGCCCAGACCCTTCAATAATCACTAAAGTTATTGAGATGCTAGTAAAGCCGGTGGTGATGGTGTCGTTGATAAAATTGTAAATTATGTGTTATTTGTTTTTTATTATTATTATTATTATTATTATTATTATTATTATTATGTCAGTAGTTTATTGATTTCATGTATATTAGTAAAATTTCTTGATTTTCTATAATTATATCAATAGTTTATTGATTTCATGTATACTAGTAAAATTTCTTGATTTTCTATAAACTTTGTATATTAATTTATTATTATGAATTTTTAGCTTAAAACTAGGGTTCTCCATGAGAATCCTTAAGAATTCAACGTTCCCGGATGAGTAAAAAACGGGCCCCAAAAAAATGAACTCATATATAAAAACTGAATCATACACGATAATTGTGATGTTAATCAATGATTAGCACAATACCATTGAACTAATAATCCAAAATGAACTCTATAATGAACAAAGTCTACAAAATCATACATGAAAATTTAAACATCATCCGTTCATCACGGATTTTTAGACATAAAAAATGAAGATTAAAAAGACAGCCTTCAAGTTCACATATTTGTTGAACATTAGAGGCTTATAAATTCTTGGACATAAAAAATGAATATTAAAAAGATAGCCTTCAAGTTCGCATACTTGTTGAACACTAGAGGCTCAGACCTTCAATAATCACTAAAGTTCTGTGTTATTTGTTTTTTATTATATCATAAGAACAAGTGAACTGAACTGAAGATAATATGTGTGTGAGATAGAACACCCAGAAGAAGCATGCTAATCGCAAACTTTATTCATTATGGTTTACAAACCATTTATTTTAACTTTTAAGTTACACCTTTCATTAACCAATCCTTGGGACTCTGATCACAACACCGTCACCACCGGCTTTACTGACCCAAACCCAAACCCTGTTAACACAAAAATCGTGAGTGACAAACCAACCAGGCGGCACTGGTACAGCTTTAATGTTCCGATTCCAGTTTTCAATCACTGCACACGCTTCTTTTTCGGCAACTCCTACCAACTCCGGCCACTCTTTTGTTTCGCTGTATGTCTTGTTATAACTCCTGCACGGTGGATATGGGGCCATGGCTTCAAGGTTTTGAACTTAAAATGACTTGCAAGAAAGATAGCTACATCTCACTTTGTGCATATGTATTTATAGGTGAAATTTAAATGAAATTTTATTTATTTGGATGACATTTATTATCATTGAAGCTTCGATACTTGGGATGGGAAATTACAGAAATAATCAAAGTTGACCAAAAAATTTTGAAAATAGACATTGACTTCAAATAGTAAAGGTTTAGCCATCGCTTTTCACCCACATCGTGTGCTTAGTCGACAAATGTGTGGGTTAGCAAGTGCTTTTCATCAAAATTGTGCGCTTAGCCACCGTGTTTCACCAAAATCTTGAGATTAAACAACAGTTTTACCAAAAGCGTAGCTTAGCCGATGTATTTTACTAAAAAGTGTTTTCGATGGAGCTAATTTGTTAGATTTTGATTACTATACAATTCTGAAAATTGAAAAAAAAAAGTCTATTTTTAGGAAAAAAAAAAAAGTCAAACATTTCTATTTTTATAATTATGCATTAATACTTGTTAGATATTAGTAAATGCTCCATGTGAAAGTTTCAAACTTAGACTACACGGTATGGGGTCGTCCCTCTTCCGTCTTGGTCCGGCGCCGGTCCAAACACCCCCCCTGTCATCGTCCGCTCCACAAGAAGACAAAAACCAGCCCTCCAAACACCGCCCCCTGGTTAGGGTTCTTGACATTTAGTTGTTTGAACCGGGTTCCATTCCTGGCACTTGCAATTTTTCTATCTTTTTTTCCTTTTATTTTTTGCAAAACGAAAACGTAACTAAAATATTGGTGTATGTGGTGTTGTACGGAGTGTTGATGTTATCGGAATACCGTAATAAAGTGAAACGACTTCTATCAAATTTTCTATGTGTAACGAACTGAAACGATATTGACCGAATCGGCATTGCATCAAGAGGAAAAAATGTCGTCACCACGAAGCACGGGCTTACTACAACCCTAGTTATTGTTATTATTGTTGTTGCTGTTGATATTATATATCATTAATTTATTGATTTTATGTATAATAATAAAAATTGTTATATATCAGTAATTTGTTGATTTCATGTATACTATTAAATTTACTGATTTTCTATTAACTTTGTATATTTTATTATTATTATTATTATTATTATGCATTTTGGCTTAAAATTAAGGGGAAAGTTATTGTTAAAATAAACTTAACGTACAAAACATACGAATTGCATGAAAAAGGAAAAGGTAGGCGGTGACATTTTTATAATTATCAGTAACTATCAAAATTACTCTACAGTTTTTTGATAAACTTGCAGGGTAATTTTGATTCACTTGTAAAAGTAATTTTGATGCAGAGTAATTTTACAAAATTACTCTACAAAAGATCAAAATTACTCTACAAGAGGAATTTTGATAGTTACTCATAATTACAAAAATGACATCGTGTTTTTTTATCTTTTCCTTCGGTTTGTATGTTTAGTACATTAAGCTTATTTGTATTTGATCTTTATCATAAAATTAATCCTTAAGACTTCGATGGTTCCAGGTGAGTAAAAAAGTGGGCTCTTGAAATATGAACCCATAAACTCATATAAAAAGTGAACAATAAACAAAACAAAAGTACAAAAAATCAATCAATGATCATCATAAACTATTCAACTAATAATCTAACATGAACTCTGTCAGTGGCGGAGCTAGACTTTAACACCAGGGGTATCAAAAAAAAAATTACGGTGTATTCATATAAAATCCTTTATAGGGGTATCCTCGTATTTTTTTAGGGGTATCCTTTATATAAAATCGAAAAAAAAAACAAAAAATTAACACTGCGAAACACTGCGAACACGACTTTGAGCCGTAGCCCGTGCTACGGCTGCTAACAAGCCCTGAACTCTATAATGATTAATAGAGAGTCTACAGAATCATGAAAATTGAAACATCATCCGTTCATCATAGAGTCTTAAGACATAATAAAATGAAATTAAAAAAGACAGCCTTCAAGTTCACATATTTATTGAACATTAGAGGCTCGGTCCCTTCAATAATCTTTAAAGTTATTGAGATACTAGTAAAGTGGTAAATTATGTGTAATTTGTTTTTTATTCTTTTTTTTATCGCCATTGAAGATTTTTGTGTCAACAGATTTCAGTTTGTCGTAAATTAAGTCTTATTTGTTTTTTATTATATCATAAGAATAAGTGAAGTGAAGATAATATGTGTGTGAGATAGAACACCCAAAAGAAGCATGCTAATTTCAAACTTTATTCATTATGGTTTACAAACCATTTATTTTAACTTTCAAGTTACACCTTTCATTAACCAATCCTTGGGACTCTGATCACGACACCGTCACCACCGGCTTTACTGACCCAAACCCAAACCCTGTTAACACAAAAATCGTGAGTGACAAACCAACCAGGCGGCACTAGTACAGCTTTAATATTCCGATTCCAGTTTTCAATCACTGCACACGCTTCTTTTTTGGTAACTCCTACCAACTCCGGCCACTCTTTTGTTTCGCTGTATGTCTCGTTATAACTCCTGCACGGTGGATATGGGGCCATGGCTTCAAGGTTTTGAACTTAAAATGACTTGCAAGAAAGATAGCTACATCTCACTTTGTGCATATGTATTTATAGGTGAAATTTAAATGAATTTTTATTTATTCGGATGACATTTATTATCATTGAAGTTTCAATACTTGGGATGGGAAACTACAGAAACAATCAAAGTTGACCAAAATTTTTTTAAAATAGACATTGACTTCAAATAGTAAAGGTTTAGCTATCGCTTTTCACCAACATCGTGTGCTTAGTCGACACTCTTTACCAAATGTTTGGGTTTAGCAAGTGCTTTTCATCAAAATCGTGGGCTTAGCCGACGTGTTTCACCAAAAGCGCAGGCTTAGCTGACGCCTTTTACTAAAAAAGTGTTGGTGATGGAGCTAATGTGTTAGATTTTTATTAGCCTAAACACTTCTGAAAATTGAAAAAAAAAAGTCTATTTTTAGGGAAGAAAAAGTCAAACATTTCTATTTTTATGATTATGCATTAATACTTGTTAGATATTAGTAATTGCTGCATGTCAAAGTTAAAAAAAAAAATTTAGTATTTGTTACTATTTATATTCGTAGTTTTGATATTAAATGCGATAAAAAGTCAAAGTTTGTTCACATACTTTGTCATAGACGAATTTATTACGAGTTATATTTGGAAATTTTTGATATTTAATATTGATAAAATAAAGGTAAACTAGTGAAGAAAAACACCAAGTCTAAACGATGGGTTTATCCTTGTAGGAATGGTCTCGTCAAGAAGGTTAATTCTTAATCTTTTTTCTCGATCAATGGCTGGGATGATAATTAGAGTAAATCTGCAACAAAGAACACCGTGAAGCTCGTTACAAGGAAGAGAGGTAAAGGGTTCTCCCTTTGATCACCATCCGACGTGAGAATAAGTTTCGTTTAAGAAAAATAAACAAGTGTGTGTTAAGAGTGAGAGAGTAAGAGAGTCGATCCCTAAACCGATGGCTGAAGGTTACTATTTATAGCCAAAGAGTGTGGAGAAGGAGGATTGTGGGCTGATGGGCCTCTGTACAGTTGTCATTGCCGAGGAATATCGATTCGGTCCCCTCTGGTATGACCTTTTGTGTCTGCAGAGATGTCGGCGACTCGACGGCGTGGCACAACGTGGTTGGCTGTGTCATTGCCCAAGTGTACTTCATGTCGGGCATGTCATCAACTGTTAGTGGAGATTGTGTAGGAGACTCGAGCGACAACTGATTAGTGCCAAGTGTCAGTCCTTTTGTACTTGCGGTCCCCTACACGATCTCTCCTGCATGGGAGGTGTAATTGCAGGGTTTGCTTCCGGCTGATTGGCTGCCAGGTGTCGCCAAGTGTACTGCTTGTCCTTTGTGTGAGCTATCGATTTGCATACGCGCCAATGCTCACATGCTGAGCAGCTTTCAATTCTTGGAAGTGTTATTTGTCTTAATCGTGGGTATGGTCATGTGTGCGCATGGCTATGCGAACTATTTGGGACCATACCCCTTTAACTAGATTTAAGGAGTTAAACTATAACAAACCAAGATCATGTGTAATGGGCATTATATGAGCGTGATAAGGATTGATAATGCCCCAACATCACCCTTGTGGGAGTTTTAGGGGCATGAAGGCGGTGGGACATTTATGGTATTGTAACACTCTTACTATTAAATGACGCTTTTCGTATAAATTACGAAAATAAACATGTAATTATGATTACATATACGTTGAAAAATACGAGTAAATTAAAACTTTTACAATTTAAAATAATACAACATAATGTGATTGAGTTCATCGTTTAAAAAAAATGACGACGAAACAACTTGCGGAAGCTTCATTTTCAGGTGTTCGGTTCTTGTACGTCGCTTGATCTTCATCCGGGTACTCCTGATATTCACCTATGATCAAAACCAACTTAAAAGTTCGTTTTGATAACTTAAAAATAAGATTAAACAAGTTCATAGCATCAAAAGCATCAAACCAACAAAATAAAAATAATTTTTTTGGACTAGTGCCTCTCGCGCCACGCGAGAGGCTTTCATTGTCCCTCCACGTACCGCGACGCCTGTCGCGAGTCGCGCTGATGTCACAGTGTCCCCTCGCGTGTCGCGGGGGAGACAAGTTTCCAGCAGGTTCATATCTGAGACCTGCATATCAGCCCAGCTATGTTTTTAATCGAAAATCAAACTTTAAAGTGTCATAACTTTTTATCTACTTATCCGATTTGCGTGATTCTTTTTCCTACGCGTTCGTAATTTGATTCCCCATCACATGGAGTTAAAATCCGACATCCAGATTTACAATTTTTTAGGTTTTAAGCCTTCGGCTTAATTTTAATTATTAAACTTTTAACAAAGCTTTTGACATGTTTATACTATCATCAAACCAACTTGTTTCATATTTTAAGGTTTCCTATCACACGTGGTTCAAATCGCGGGTTATTATACATCATTAACCCGTTTATACTTATGCGCTTGTTTTGACCCGTTAAGGGTATTTAAGCGCTTTTACGCACAAGCCATACTCGTTCATTTCTAACTTCATATTCCCATATTTTAATATCTACTTATATTCCGCCACCACTATTTTCGTGGTGGATTTAACATATTGAACCCATTATCCTAAGTTTTACCATTCGGTTAGTCATTTTACGCTAATGACCCATTTTTTTAACTATAAACTTATTTATGCGTACCTGGCTCGGATCAACATATTGACCCGTTTTAATACCTTGTCTCAATAATCGCTAATTCATAGCATCGCTAATTCATAAGCCGATTTATCATGTGTGCATAAAACTCCACAAACACTTATTAGTCGTTAATTGTCAAATGGTATCAACATTACCATTTGACCTGTTTGGTCTAAACGACCAAACACTTTGCGCTTGTATTTGACTAGATCACCATTTTACCTTTTTTTATTCGTTTAGGCTTACTTAGAAAGTAGCCATTCAAAAACTCTTTTTTTTTATTTATGTCATCCCATGACCAAAATTGTAATTTCACCCATTTTACCATTAAACATGGTTTTTCGCCTTTTGATACGTTTCAACCCGTATCTTTTCATGTCAAAATCATATTTTGAATATAACCTTGTCGTATTTATAATCTATAAATAAATACATATCTTACGATAAAGGTGTAAGTTTTACTTACCTCGCGTCCGCGCAAACATTCTTCGCATCCATCATCCGTTTGACCCGTTCCTTTCCAAGCTCACAGCTAGCTTGTTTAGAGTCAAACTATATCATAACATCCATAAGATGGTTAAATTGGTCATTCTATACAATGGCCATCATCCTATGGTCTTTTTTTACACACTAATCAATCAAAGCATGCCATATATTCAACAACTAGTTTTATACCATAATTCTTTTCATTCACTAGTGAAGTTACTTATACAAACTAGTTAGTAAGTGATTTTAAACACTTTAAGCATGTCACATAAAGTGTTATTTGTTCCCAACAATCAATACTTCATGCCTAAAGCAAGTATGTACAATCCTATGCCTTTTTCTTGGTTAATAAGAACATTATTAATGTGCAGCGATTTTGTATTCAGCTGCTGTAATTGACCATTTTGACCCATTTAAAAGCTGAATTAGATCAACATGTTCAAAGATGGATCGTAGAACTCTCAAATAGCTTTCTAGGCATATATGGTACGTCTTCTAACGATTTTTCTATGATTTTATATGATTTTTACAAAATCAGGACAATAGCTTATTTTTAGCCCAAACAGCATGCTGTCTTTTCGAAATAGCCACTGAATTCGACGTTTTTGACCCATTTAACATCTGAACCAAATCATTATGTTAACTAACGAAATGCAAATTACTCCGAGACCTTTCTAGGCATATAAAAAACACACCCATACGATTTTTCTGTGATTTATTGTGAATTTTTAAAATTCAGGTCTGCACTATATTATTTAAGCATTTCATCGAACACTTGGCGGGTTTCGTATTCAAGATTAGTCTCTAACCTATCTCTTGAACACCTTGCTCCAAATTTATCAACATATCATTACAAATACACATATGTCACTAAGTTTTAGCATCAAAATCAAGCCCCTATGTCTAGTGTACATGAGCTACATCTAGAACTAGCATCACAACATCAATGTTCATCCATTTGACACTTTAATTCAAGTGTTCATCTTTTTTATCATAAAACCCACTTAGCACCTACATAATTAGTTAACCGAAACATAAATTTATGACGCTAAATCAACAAGTTTACATCTAGGGTTCGTTCCTAGACTCATAGACATCTCAATTTCACTATAACATTCATCATTCATACAAGAATTTCGTTTAAGAATGTTAATCAAATTTTCAAAGTATCACCAAATAACAAAATTCAACATACCTTGTGATCCCCATGCTTAGGTGATCATGAATTTGTGTTCATGCATTGAATTGAGGCTAGAATAAACCTTCAATTTGATGAATTTGCTTGAGTTAGGTTTTGGCTCCTTGGAGCTCCCTGGAATCGTATGACCTATACACACACTAAGTGTGTGTTTTGCCCAAATTTCTAATATTTAGACTTAAGTTACCATTTTAACATCTTAGGTCCCTCAAGTTTAGATTTTGTTTAAACCCCTTATAACACTTGCTAGAAATTAAACAAATTCTTATAACAAGGTTTAAATATTCATAGTTAACTTAGTGGGTTCGGGAAGGTTATAACCCAGTTTATTTTAAGTCCCGTTACCTCGGGCCATTTATAAACTTTATTTCCTCAAAAGCTTTTATTCACTTTTTATTTAATATTAAGTTTATTTATTTAAATCCTAATATTCACTGGGTTTACTTTTACCACTTACGGTATTTTACCTGTTTATTTTCGGTTACTTTAATATAATTAATAAACCCGTTTTTGGGGTGTTACAAGTCTACCCCCCTTAAAGAGGTTTCGTCCCCGGAACCTTCTTTATGTTGTTCATGGGTTTAGGCCAAACGAACTCAGTTTCGTTTTCAAGGCATTCACTCTTTCAGTCAAAATTTATCATTTGTATTGACGTGTGCGTCTTTCATGTGTAAGTCCTCACGGACCACAACTTTCATCTTGTATTTCTTATTATTTTTTTTATCTCCTTTTTGGCTGAGTTGTCATTTGACCATTCGGTCATATTAGTCCGTCAACATGTTTACTCTACACAAATTTTATATTGACAACGCTTTGTTTAAGTCATAACGCTATTTTGACTTTGAATGTTCTTACCGGCTAGACTGATTAGTCACCGTCATTTCATACCCCGTCACCCGGGTATACTATATAGCCATCTGCGGTCTTACGTGTGTTTACTATTTCCTAAATCACCTCATACTATTTATGTTTGCTAAAATGTTGCTTTTGACTAAAAACTGAATTTTAGTTTAACGTTTTCTCTTTGTCTTACGTCATTAACTCATATTAAGGAATTTTCCTCCAAAGTTTTATTCATTTCCGTTACTCATTAATTTATTGATTTTATGTATAATAGTAAAAATTGTTATATATCAGTAATTTGTTGATTTCATGTATACTATTAAATTTACTGATTTTCTATTAACTTTGTATATTTTATTATTATTATTATGCATTTTGGCTTAAAAGTAAGGGGAAAGTTATTGTAAAAATAAACTTAACATACAAAACATACGAATTGCATGAAAAAGGAATAAGTAGGCGGTGACATTTTTATAATTATCAGTAACTATCAAAATTACTCTACAAATGTACATGTAGAGTAAATTTGTAAAATGGTCTTGTAGAGTAATTTTGATCTTTTGCAGGGTAATTTTGATTCACTTGTAAAAGTAATTTTGATGCAGAGTAATTTTACAAAATTACTTTACAAAAGATCAAAATTACTCGACAAGAGGAATTTTGATAGTTACTCATAATTACAAAAATAACATCGTGCTTTTTTATCTTTTACTTGAGTTTGTATGTTTAGTACATTAAGTTTATTTATAATTGATATTTATCGTAAAATTAATCCTTAAGACTTCGATGGTTCCAGGTGAGTAAAAAAGTGGGCTCTTGAAATATGAACCCATAAACTCATATAAAAAGTGAACAATAAACAAAACAAAAATACAAAAAATCAATCAATGATCATCATAAACTATTCAACTAATAATCTAACATGAACTCTATAATGATTAATAGAGAGTCTACAGAATCATGAAAATTGAAACATCATCCGTTCATCACAGAGTCTTAAGACATAATAAAATGAAATTAAAAAAGACAGCCTTCAAGTTCACATATTTATTGAACATTAGAGGCTCGGGCCCTTCAATAATCTTTAAAGTTATTGAGATACTAGTAAAGTGGTAAATTATGTGTAATTTGTTTTTTATTCTTTTTTTTATCGTCATTGAAGATTTTTGTGTCAACAGATTTCAGTTTGTCGTAAATTAAGTCTTATTTGTTTTTTATTATATCATAAGAATAAGTGAAGTGAAGATAATATGTGTGTGAGATAGAACACCCAAAAGAAGCATGCTAATTTCAAACTTTATTCATTATGGTTTACAAACCATTTATTTTAACTTTCAAGTTACACCTTTCATTAACCAATCCTTGGGACTCTGATCACGACACCGTCACCACCGGCTTTACTGACCCAAACCCAAACCCTGTTAACACAAAAATCGTGAGTGACAAACCAACCAGGCGGCACTGGTACAGCTTTAATATTCCGATTCCAGTTTTCAATCACTGCACACGCTTCTTTTTCGGTAATTCCTACCAACTCCGGCCACTCTTTTGTTTCACTGTATGTCTTGTTATAACTCCTGCACGGTGGATATGGGGCCATGGCTTCAAGCTTTTGAACTTAAAATGACTTGCAAGAAAGATAGCTACATCTCCCTTTGTGCATATGTATTTATAGTTGAAATTTAAATGAAATTTTATTTATTCGAATGACATTTATTATCATTGAAGCTTCAATACTTGGGATGGGAAATTAATCAAACAATCAAAGCTGACCAAAAAAATTTTAAAATAGACATTGACTTCAAATAGTAAAGGTTTAGCTATCGCTTTTCACCAACATCGTGTGCTTAGTCGACACTCTTTACCAAATGTGCGGGGGTTAGCAAGTGCTTTTCATCAAAATCGTGGGCATAACTGACGTGCTTCACCAAAAGCGTGAGATTAAACAACAGTTTTACCAGCGTAGGCTTAGCCGACGCCTTTTACTAAAAAATGTTGGCGATGGAGCTAATGTGTCAGATTTTGATTAGAGTAAATACTTCTGAAAATTGAATAAAAATGTCTATTTTTAGGAAAAAAAAAATCAAACATTTCTATTTTTATAAGGCAAATTGGATTTAAATAATCCCAACTTGCTCAATTTGTCCGATAATAATCCCAACTCAGTTATTGGCCGATAATAATCCGAACTGGTCAACTTTTGGCCGATAATAGTCCGCCGTTAAAAATAGCTTAACGGAGTTAAGCTTTTTTCCGTATTACAAACCGATGTTTTATGGATTTTGATCAGAATGAGAACACGAGTTGATTGATATAAAATTTACCTCGAAATACTGCCCCAAACGACGAAAACGGTGCTTCAATTCGGGTGTTTAAACTTCCAATTAACAAAAATCAAGTCGTTTGAAGCACCGTTTCGAGGTAAGTTTTACATAAATCGAATCGTATCCACGTTCTGATCAAAATCCATAAAACATCGGTTTGTAATTCGGAAAAAAGCTTAACTCTGTTAAGCTATTTTTAACGGCGGCCTATTATTGGCCAAAAGTGGAACAGTTCAGATTATTATCGGCCAATAACTGAGTTGGGATTTTTATCAGCAAAATTGAGCAAGTTAGGATTATTTAAATCCAATTTTCCTTTTTATAATTATGCATTAATACTTGTTAGATATTAGTAATTGCTGCATGTCAAAGTTACAAACTTAGTATTTGTTACTATTTATATTCGTAGTTTTGATATCAAATGCGATAAAAAGTCAAAGTTTGTTAGCATATTTTGTCATAGACAAATTTATTACTTGTTATATTTGGAAAATTTTGATATTTAATATGATAAAATAAAGGTAAACTACTGAAGAAACATCAAGTCTAAATCGTGGGTTTACCTTTGTGGGAATGGTCTCATCAAGAAGGTTAATCCTTAATCTTTTTCTCGATCAATGGCTTGGATGATAATGAGAGTAAATCTGCAACAAAGAACACAGTGAAGCTCGTTACAAGGAAGAGAGGTAAGCGGTTCTCCTTGTAACCATCATCCGGCGTGAGAATAAGTATCGTTTAAGAAGAATAAACAAGTGTGTGTTAAGAGTGAGAGAGTAAGAGAGCCGATCCCCAAACTCGTGGCTGAATGTTCCTATTTATAGCCATAGAGTGTGGAGAAAGAGGATTGTAGGCTGATGGGCCTCTGTACAACTGTCATTGTCGAAAAATATCCATTCGGTCCCCTCTGGTAGGACCTTTAGTGTCCGTAGAGATGTCGGCGACGTGGCACAACGTGGTTGGCCGTGTGTCATTGTCCAAATATACTTCCTATCGGGCTTGTCATCAACCGTAAGTGGAGATTGTGTAGCAGACTCTAACGACAACTGATTAGTTCCAAGTGTCCGTGCTTTTGTACCTATGGTCCCCTGCACGACCTCTCCTACATGGGAGGTGTAATTGTAAGCTCTGCTTCCAACTAATTGGCTGCCAGGTGTCGCCGAGTGTACTGCCTATCCATTGTGTGAGTTATCTATATTCATACGCGCCAATGCTCCCATGCAGGGTAACTTTGAATTCATGGAAGTGTTATTTGTCTTAATTGTGGGTATGATTGTGTGTGCGCATGGCTATGCGCACTATTTGGGACCATACCCCTTCAACTAGATTTAAGGAGTTAAACTATAACGTACCAAGATCATGTGTAATGGGCATTATATGGGTGTGAGGGGAATTCATAATGACCCAACATCACCCTCTATTTATCTTGTTGGAGGTTGAAGGAGGTTGTGCAAAGTTTCCCCTAAAGTTCTCAGGTGTTGATTAGTGGCAGGGCAGGTCGAGGAAGGAGCTTAGAGGTGGCACAAGTCGGAGCAAGGTGGCAAGAGCTGCAGACTGCAGCTGCTAGCAAAACAAACTGCCAGCGACACCCTTACGAACAATAAGGACCTCTAGCGCCCACTGTTTCAAATTGCTATATGGATCGTAAGGCATATACCTTGCGGTCCGTAAGGGACCTCCAGAATCCAAATTTTAGCATTTTTCCAACACCGATCCCTTAACTTTATTTCATCTTCCATTTTTGATATAATTGTCCCTCTCCTCCAACAAATCTGGAATATTGGAGAGTTTCCGGACACGTGTTGCCATTTGATTTGATATAAATTTCAGAGGTGTTACATCCTCACCCTCTTAAAAGAAATCTCATCCTCGAGATTTTATTCAAATAGATATGGGTACTTTTGTCTCATAATTGATTCAACCTCCAATGTGAATTCAGGGCCACGACGGGAATCCCATTTAACTTTCATGATGCGTATCATTTTCTTTCGGAGCTTTTTATCCTGTCGATCCTCGATCGATAAAGGTTTTTTAATAAACCTCAGGTTTTCGTTAATTTGCACTTCATGGTGCAGCAAAGCTAGCGACTCATCGACTAGACATTTCTTCAGATTTGAAATGTGGAATACATCATGGATTCCACTCCTCAGGTAGCTTAAGTTTATAAGCCATGGAACCGACGCAATCGATCATCTCGAATGGTCCAATATACCTTGGGCTCAACTTTCCCTTCTTCCCAAATCTCATTACACATTTCCAATGTGATACTTTTAATAGTACTTTATCCCTGATTTGGAATTTAAGAGGTTTTCTCCTCTTGCCAGCATAGCTTTTTTGCCTATCACGAGCAGCTTTGAGCCTGTCACATATTTGTATTATGTTATCCGAGTCTCAAGGACTATCTCAGGCCCAGATAGTTGGGCACATGTTCAACCATACCTACATCTTCAAAAGCATGTTGCAAAAGAAAGATACACCATGCAGGTTGAGCTTGTCAGAAAAACAATGGATGCCAAATATAAAGATACTTAGTCAGAAGTTAAATCCATTAAAGACTTTATCTTTGAAAACACCGGTCAAGCTCTCACTCTCCCAAAATATGATGATACCAAAAAGGGGGAGGAAGAAGACTGCGTGAGGAAACTCCCACCCTTAGTCAATAAGGGTGGCAAAAAGCTTGACATTGTTGTACTCAAAAGGGCCAGGAAAGAAGAAATTGACAAGGAAATTGAGAAGCAGAAAAGAAGGGATATAAGGGAAGCCAACTTGTAGCTAACAGTGCAGGAGATCATAAAAAGAAAAGAAATTCAAGACACCAAGGTTCTTCAATAGAGGTTAGCCAAAGCAATGTTGCAGCATCTAGCAAAACCATTGTTCCACCTATCACAACACAAACCACTTGAAGAAACACTAGATTAATCGATCGGAATCGATTATCTAGGGGGTTTGAATTCGCATAAAAAGGTGGGTTTCCTCTCGTTTGATTCGGTTACCACAGATCTCCTTCTCCGATAACTTCTGCAAAAAAGAAGCACCGTTAGCCTCGCCAAGGGGAGAAAGGGGTTCTCTCCTTGACCCGACTCCGGTGTGAGAATAAGTATGGGTTATGAAGAAGAAGATGTATTTGAGAAGTGTGTGTAACTTGAATTCATACCTGGGTTGTTTCTTATATTTATAACCGGGAGTCTTTGGGCGGGAAAACCTGTTAGTGAAAAGTTGACGGAAGATGCTAACCCCGTAAGCGGTTACATTTCCTTCCGTCAAGCTTCTTGATCCGACGTGAGAGCACACGGATCGTGGCTTAGATCGAAGGTTGGGGATTTGCCATGTGTAAAGTGATCAATTGGAGATTACTCTCCAATTACATGCTTTCGTTGTGATTTCAGGGATGCCTGAGATAGTGACACGTGTCCAGACGGTTATAACCGTCTTAGTGGTGCACGATTGTATTTCTTCTAGAAGATTACTGCTGTAATCTGGTGTGACACCTTATTGTGTGGAATCAGCTAAATAAATAATTTCCAAGCCTGGGTAAATAATATCCAAGTCTGGATATTGAGCGGAAGTGCTTTATTTAGGATTTTTATCCTTTGCTCGCGGGAGAAAGCGCAAGGACTTATGATTTCCTTTTAGCGCGCAAGTGTTGACTGTTGCTTGTTTCTTGAGCCTTTCTTTCGTAATACCGGTGCGCGGCCGCGCAAGGTAGAAAGGTTGCCAAGCAAGGTTGTGGTATGGTCCCAAGTGCTTATTATAAGGTTTTTGGGACCTTACCCCTTCAAGTCCCCCCAGTCTAGTGTTGTACTTATGCAAATAAGTGGAGCACTGGACTTATAAGAGGGGAATGCTTTTGGGCGCGAAAAAATGGAAAATCTTCTATGAGAAGATTCATTTTGATTATTGTAAAGATTTTTGAAAATCTCTGACTTTGAATGAGACTGATACAGTAAAACTGAGTGACAGTCTGTCACTGTCAGTTGTTTTTTACTGTCCGTGTCTTGCACGCGCGCGTGTAATCACGTTTTGTGTTGGTTTTCACTCTCTCTGCTGCTTGGAGAACTGTGATATCCGAAAAAGGTGTTGTGGCGGTTACCGATGCTATTTATTGCGGTGAGTATATATAACGTTTGAGTAGCCCCCTTTCTGTGTAATCATTGTTTTTGTTGAAAAACTTTTCTTGTTCCTTTCTTTTAAGGAAAGATTTATCGTTTCTTCCTCTTATGTCAACCGGAGAACATCAAGAAGATCTTTCTGAAGAAATGCCGACTGAACTTCCACCGTTAAAGTGGCCTAGAGCGACCTTCGATGGTTTGGTTCGGAATCTCAAATTTCCGGAGGCCTGGGGTGCTCTGTACCCTGAAGAGGGGCAGACTGCAGCAGATGCTCCGGCTGGGCATATTACCCTTTTTTGGGATTTTTTCTGTGAAGGCAACTTTCGTTTGCATGTCACTAAATTTTTTCTTGAATTTATTGAGTACTATAAGTTGCATATCTCCCAACTTCACCCTATTGGCATGGTTAGGGTTTGACATTTTGAATTTGTGTGTCGGACAATGCATATTGAGCCGACTGTTTCTCGATTTAGGGTTTTTCACCAGATGCACTGTATCCAAGGGTTTTACTCGTTCGTTCAGAGAGCGTCTGCAAAGAAAATTCTACAGCAACCCCCAAAATCCTTCCACGATTGGAAACAAAAATTCTTTTTTATTAAGGCCGGAGTGATTCCGGTGAGGATGGTTTTAAGGGGAAGGAAGATGTTCCGATTGAAACGATTCAGACCCCTGTTGACGAGAACTGGTATCAGGATCTAAAGGACGTTCCGAACATTGCTTTGCCGGAGAAAGCTCTTGTCGGAGCTAGCATGAGCTTGAATTGGAAGATGGATCGTGACGATAAGCCAGTATATACGGAAGATGGTCATAGTAAGATTGGGGTATTTCCCTCTCTCTCTTTTTTTTTTCTTTGCTTGCTATCCTTTGCTTGCAGTTGTTTCACTGTATGTTGTTGCCTTTAAGAGGGAAGGCGGGAAGATGGGTACCATCAAGAAGAAACCTGAAGAAGAGCTTTGGTATCATAGGATTGTAAGGAACTTTGTTCTTCCGCAGGATGCGGATTTGTCTGCTCAACCTGCTGCTGGTGCTGGTAAGCTATATTTGTTTATGTTTTCCTTTTTGCGTTTGTGGGTAAATTGTTCTTTTGCGCTTTTGTAGGTGAGTTGTCGAATTTGGGCATAGGCCCTGAAAGGAAGAAACGCGCAACGACCTTTACCTCTGCGCCGAAGAAGGGTGAGGCTGCTAAAGTTCAAACTTTGAAGGCAAAAAATGTTGGAGAGAAGAAAGGTACGCGCCGTTCCTCTGACTCCAGGTGTGATTATGTGGTGGTTTCTGATTCTTTGGAGGGTCTTACACCTGCAGTAACTGTACGGGAACCGAAACCTGAACCGAGGGATTATGCTGATATTCCCCCATCCAACCCAAGTGATCCTATTGACTTGGATTCTAGTCCTGAACACTTGGTGCACAGGAAGACTGGTAAAAGGAAGCAAGCTGATACTGATGTTGAGGGGCAGCCCTCTAAGAAGATCCAAAGGAAGAAATTTACCAGGAAGGGCAATCTAGATGCTTTTATCTCTGAACCTGTTCCCTGTAAGTATTCTCTTAACTTTTTTCCCTTGTGCGCATCAAATCTTTATAGACCTTGTTATGTTTTCAGAGGTTCCTGTTTCCCCTGTTCCCATAGAACCGCAATCTGTGGTTATTGAAGAATTCCCACCTTCTCCTCCGCATGCTTTCGTTGCTGACCAGGTAGAGCCTACGGAGGTGGCTGATGGTGGTGTAGATAAGACTGTAGAGGCTGAGGAGCCTGCTGATATTGCTGCAGAAACTGAAAAAGTTGTTGATCCAGGGGTTGTGGATGGTGCTGGTAATCCGCGAACCCCTGAAACTGTTGCTCAAGACGTGGAGAAAGAGCAAACTTCTGTGAAGTCTCCTACTGCAACTTCTTCTCCTAAACTCTCTAATGTGATGCCTGAGTGTGTTGAGAAGGTGACAGGTGAGGAGCAAAGCTCATCTGTTGGTGTTGGTAAACATTCTCCAATCCGTCCGGAGGAAACCTTGGGGGATTACTACTATCGGACTTATATGGAAAAGGATGCCTCTGATCCTCATGCTCCTGTTTGGAATTTGAAGAAGGGTGACACTTTCTCGGATTGGCGCGTGTGCCAAGATTGGTTGCAGGGGATACTTCCGCCTGGGGAGATCAAGTTTCAAGAAGGTCGTTCTTATGAACAAACCTATCAAGCTTACCTTGAAGAGACTGCTTCTCATGTGTCTACCACTCATCGCATAGTGCGTGAGTGGTATAGTATCCATAAGGACTGGGAAGCCTTTAAGGTGTCCCAGAAGAAGTTTGCCAAAGACGAGAGGCGCTTGACTCAGCTGAAGGCTAAATTGGAAGCTGATCAAGCCAAGTTTGAAGCTGAGCTCAAGACCGAGGAGTGGTCTGTTGTAGGTTGGAAGAGGAAAGCGGAAGCTGAAGCTGCTCTCCTTTCCGAGGAACGCAAAAACTGGAGGAGAATTTGCAAAAAAGATAATGCTGAGAAGGCAAACCTTCGTAATATCGTTAATAACCTCAAGGTTGAGGTTGAAAAACTGAAGAATCAGGATGCGGAGGTAGAAAGGTTAAAGAAGGAGAAAGCTGATGCAGAAGCTGCTTTAGAAGAGGCGCGTTCTCATAGGGAGCGCAGTGAGCAACGAGAGGTACGAGTTTGCGCCACTCTTGCTCTTAGAGATAAAGAGGTAGAAGAACTTACTGCTTTGCTTTCTGGCCAGGAACAACTTAAAAAGGATCTGGAGCTTGCGCATTCTGAAAAGGCTGAAACCACTCGCCGTTTGACCGAAATTGAAGAAAAATTGGAAAATTCTGAAACGGTGCGAGTTACAGTGGAGAGCGAGCTTGAACCTTTGAAGAGTGATATGGCGTGGTTAAAAGATCGTGGAATTGCTTGTGTAAGTTGCTTGTTCTTTTCTGTTGTGGAACTGTTTATGCGTTTTCTCGTTATTCACCCCTTTCTACTTTCGTAGGTTGCTGAGTCAGTGCTAAATTCTGAAGATCTGGATAAAACCGTTGCGCGCTTAGTGGTTGATGCGCGAAAAGATGGGTATGCCCAAGGATATGCTGAATGCTCTCATCATGTAAATAGTGCTTTAAAGGTTGACTGGGATGTTAGTAGATCTGCAACTTTTGGCGTGGATACTGGTGTTGAGCTTGCTGCCTTAAAGACAGAGTTTAACAACTTGCAACTTCCGGTTATGGAGCTGATAAATGTTGCGCTGCAATCTGACGATCACGTAGCGCAACTAAAGGAAGTCTTTCCGGATGAGGGTGAAGATTTGGTATAGGTTGAAAATGTATTGAACAATTTCCTTGTAATATTTGGGATGTACATCCTTCTTTTTTGTTGGTGCCCTGTTGCGCAAGTAACTAAAACACTGTCGTGTTTGATAGTTTTTAGAGCGTATTTGTACGCTGAGAATAGCATGATGTTTCTATCTGTTTGTTTACAATATCTTGCATGAGTACGATTACTTTTATTGAGTAAGGCGAATGAAGTTGGTATAAAGCTCATGTGTGAACTTATGGTCGTTTGTGACGTGATCACTGACCGTTCATGAGGCTTTTTTTTATGACTACCATAATGTTTTCACGCTTACTAAAAGAAATTGCATGCACTTTGTAAAAATAAACACAGGAATAATAGAAACTTTGCTATTTTATTTAGGGATAGAGCACAGAGGCTTTTACAAAGTTTGCTGATATAATTATATGAAACTTAACTTACTCTCTAATATTTCCGCTTCGCTTGATAGATCGTGTTTTCCTGTGGGAAATTCATAGAGTTGTCTCTTAAGTTTTTGCCCTTTTGCTTGGGCCCTCCTCTCCCCGAGAGATCTGCTTTATCTCTTTGCGCACATTTTGGAGTAAATGTGTGAGTCCGCCGCTTTTGAGGGCTTTCTCTATTTCTGTGCGTAGAGAGATGCAGTTGTTAGTGGTATGCCCGTTGTCTTTGTGATACTCGCAGTATTGTGTCGGGTCTTGTCCACGCTTATTTTTCATGGGGATCGGAGGTTTGAATTGATAGTCTTCAGTACTCAAAACTTCCGCCGGGGTCTTTATTAGGGGAGTCCACTGCCACTCCCTATTCTCCTGTTTGTTCTCCCTCTGCGCGGTGAGTTTGTTGATTGTTGCGCGAGCATCCTCAGACAAACGACTTCCTGATCCAGACTCACGCCATGATTTCTTAAATCTTCTTTCGCCGGTTGAGCTTAAGTCCGCGAGCCTATTATGTGGTGGCGGTGGCCTATTTGTGGTAAGGTTCTTTTAAGTTTGCGCGTAAACCTTGGCCGCCGCCATTATCTTCTCCCAACTTTTTGGAAGGCCTTCTGTTCCAGATAAGACCTTAATCATGTCATCGCATCTAACCGCGTACTTGAATTGAGCACGGATTAGTTGCTCATGAACTCCGCCAATCTCCAACACCTCTTTATTGTATCTGGTGATGAAATCCTCCAGATTTTCGTCATCGCAGCGCCAAATGTTCATGACGTCGGATGTATCGCGAATGGAACGCCGTTGTTGGCTAAAATGTGTTAAAAACTTTTCGCGCAGGTCTTTCCCAGATTCGATCTGTCCGATTGGTAAGTTATCGAACCAGATTCGCGCTGGGCCAGTCAGGGTCTGTACGAACAGATGGCACCATAGCGGGAGGGTCCAACCCCCAACCAGACCTGCGCTGGTAAACACTCTCAAGTGGTCATCGGGGTCTGTCAGCCCATTAAACTTACCTATGTTGGATGGTAGTTTAGCTTTCTCAAGCGGAGCTAAAGCTATTTCCATGATGAACTTTGAATTTTCCCCTGCTTCCGCAGGGCGGTAAATCAAATCATAGTTGTGTTCTGCCTCAGGGTTATAAACCGCACGAGGCCTGCATTTATTATAATTTGGCTGCAATCGATTGAATACACTGGTATTTGCACTTAAACGATATGTTGGATCAGACTTATTGTGAACTGATTGTCTTCGGTGAGGGTGTGGTTCACCATGATGTTCTCTCTGGTGACTTCCTGATTGAGTGTACTCACGTTTTGATGTGGATCTGGCATAAACTTCTGTATTCTCGTAAGTTGAATTCTCCCGTTGGGAAGCATGAGCACGAGATCCTGGTCTTCGTGATTGAGTCATGGGAGCAGTTTATGCACACAGCTGTGTGTATACTGCGTTTAGTGCCCCTTGAGACCTGACGTACCAGGAAATTGGAGTTTCTCCTGGTGGCAGAATTGATTGAGCAGGGTTTGTTGGTAACACTCCTGGAGTGACAGGGTCGTTTGCTCGATTGGATTGAACCTCGTTGTCATCCGAGGCATCCTCTGGGATTCCTTCTACTTGAAAATTGTTTCCGACGTTCGGCCGAGGACCGGTTTGCCGATGAGATGATGAATTTTCTGCCATGTGAAAACAGAGAATGAAAAGAACTGAATCGAAACGAGATGAAAACTGATAAGACAAAAGATCGGAATCGATTATCTAGGGGGTTTGAATCCGCATAAAAAGGTGGGTTTCCTCTCGTTTGATTCGGTTACCACAGATCTCCTTCTCCGATAACTTCTGCAAAAAAGAAGCACCGTTAGCCTCGCCAAGGGGAGAAAGGGGTTCTCTCCTTGACCCGACTCCGGTGTGAGAATAAGTATGGGTTATGAAGAAGAAGATGTATTTGAGAAGTGTGTGTAACTTGAATTCATACCTGGGTTGTTTCTTATATTTATAACCGGGAGTCTTTGGGCGGGAAAACCTGTTAGTGAAAAGTTGACGGAAGATGCTAACCCCGTAAGCGGTTACATTTCCTTCCGTCAAGCTTCTTGATCCGACGTGAGAGCACACGGATCATGGCTTAGATCGAAGGCTGGGGATTTGCCACGTGTAAAGTGATCAATTGGAGATTACTCTCCAATTACATGCTTTCGTTGTGATTTCAGGGATGCCTGAGATAGTGACACATGTCCAGACGGTTATAACCGTCTTAGTGGTGCACGATTGTATTTCTTCTAGAAGATTACTGCTGTAATCTGGTGTGACACCTTATTGTGTGGAATCAGCTGAATAAATAATTTCCAAGCCTGGGTAAATAATATCCAAGTCTGGATATTGAGCGGAAGTGCTTTATATAGGATTTTTATCCTTTGCTCGCGGGAGAAAGCGCAAGGACTTATGATTTCCTTTTAGCGCGTAAGTGTTGACTGTTGCTTGTTTCTTGAGCCTTTCTTTCGTAATACCGGTGCGCGGCCGCGCAAGGTAGAAAGGTTGGCAAGCAAGGTTGTGGTATGGTCCCAAGTGCTTATTATAAGGTTTTTGGGACCTTACCCCTTCACCACTGTTCAATACAACCAAGAAATAAGCAAAAGATTGAACTAAACTCTCCCCAAAGGTAGTGAATCTTGAACACCTATTCAGAAAATCTGATCAAGAGCATGGTTAACATCTGATGAGGACTTAGAACCGTTCAAGAGTACAAGCATCTGTTGAAGACCAAAGCCCTGATCAAGCCTAGGTCTGTTGAAGAAGACCAGACATCTGTTAGGCCAAACAGATGTTTGGACAACTGCAACAGTAGATAGCTTAGACAGTGTTTTCTCAATGTAACAGTACTTTATCTTATCAATGTTTAGTATAGCCTAGAACATATGATAAGATTTGCTTAGATGTTTGCAAACATCTGAGAATCTTTTCTGTTAGGAATGTTAGATGTTGCTATCAAGGTGACGTCAGCTGATCTCTGAACAGAGCCTTCGTACTTGTATAAATCGATCACACATGTTAGTGATCTATTCATCACACACACTCACATTTTCTCTTGTATGAACTCATTTTTTTGTGTGATCAGATGAGGGGGAGGTTGTAGAGTCAATCGAGGTGTAAAACATTTGAATCAGTGATGATTAATGAAAAACAATCTTTGATGATAACTCTCAATTTGTGAATATTATTGTGATAATCAATACTTGTTTGCAAATAAAGAAACTCAGTTTCTAACATAAAGTACTCCTATCTAGATTCTGTAAAAAAATTTGACAAAATAATTTCTCTAGCATTTCTCTTTTTCTCACATTTTTCTTTGTATATAAAAAAGAAGCATAAGGTCTCTTTTATACTCATCCAAAACTTTAAATTTAATTTCTTTATTTAAACACAATTAAAATAACTTTATGAATTAAATAAAACCTTTATTTTATTCTTGACACATTAATGTTAAATAAAAAAAATTACGAGACATGATCAAAAGCTCCACAATGATTCTTGATACGCCTGTAATGAACCGAACGTTCATGAACTGTTTGTTAACTTGTTCGTCGTGAAATACGTTTATTTAATAAGCAAACGAGCATGAACACAATTTTCTGTTCGTTTAATTAACAAACGAGCATGAACACACGTTTTGTTTATTCATTTATGTTCGTGAACATCTGCTTATGTACGTTTATATGTGTTCATTTATATTCGTTTATTTACATTTGTTTATGATTGTTTGTTAATGGTCGTTTCCATTTGAATACATAAGCAGTTATATTTATATAAATATTAAACATAAAAGGAACTTCTTAATCAGTTATATAAATATAACTAATTGGTAATTGGGCTTTCTAGTAATAAAAATGAGTTTTCCAATAAATTTATCGTCATTAATCACTAATTTATATAAAAACAATTAGTTTATGTTTAGTAAATTTTGTTTTTGTGTTCATTTATATTTCTTCAATTATGTTCATTTGAGTTGTTTATTGTTTGTTAAATTATGTTCTTTTAAGTTAGTTTGTTTACGCTCGTGAATTGTTTGTTTAGGTTTTAAAACGAGAGAACGTAAACGAACACGAACATGCATATTTTCTAAATTAACACATGAACTAAAAATGTGTTCGATTATATGTTTGTGTTTGTGTTCGTGTTCGTGTTAGGTTAAAGTTAAATAAACAAACACAAACATACTTTTGTTCGTGTTTATTTGGTTCATTTACAGACCTAATTCTTGAAAGATTCAAATCAAAACAACTATTTAATGACAGATAAATTTCTACCAGAGTCACAAAAGTTTAGAAATATTCAATTCAACCACTCAACTTCGAGCATCGATATCTTATTTATCTTAACTTCTATTTGGACGTGGTTTGGTTCGTTTGTAAACTCTTACATCAAAGAAAACAAACTAAAAAATAATTATATATATAACTTATATATAAATACAATTATTTATAATTGTAAAATAGTAAAAAACTAATTTTCCCTAACATTTTTCCAACAAGTGTATAGTCTTATAGAATCAATTGAACGAAGCTACCTACTAAGTTGGTGTAGTTAGATAACTTTTTTAAAGTTGGCTTTTTTTAACGACTTAAATTACACTATATCCTTCTTCGACGAGGTTCGAATCCTTGACCTCTAGGTAAGTAAATCAGTAACACCTTAACTCCAATAACTTTTAAAGAAGTGCTTTAATCCACATATTTGCTTTTCCATTAGATTGATGAAATGCTAATGGTGAGATTCGTTACATCTAAGACCACCCGTAGTGGGAGGTTTTTTTGGTGTTTTCCCCCAAAAAAGCCCCATAATGCCCCTCTACCGCCTCCATGGGCGTTTTCTTGAAAATTTGGGTTGGGGTGTTCCAAATCAAACGCCGGGTCGAGATATTTGGGCCAATCATGCCGTTGCCAACAAAATATTATTGGTTTTAATTAAAAAAAAAATTGGGTAATCATTGGATGGGGCATTATTGGACATTATACCACTACACCCATTTTAGAAAAACCCCATATAATGCCCCATTGCTGACTGGACCGCCACACGACGGATATGTTAACTTGATTGGCGTATTAGTTTGTTGAAAAAAAAATTAGAATAAGATTAGCATGTCGTGGTTGTTACAATTGTAAATTATGTGCTATTTGATTTTTATTGTATCATAAGAACAAGTGAATATAATATGTGTAAGATAGAACACCCAAAAGAAAGCATGCTAAAATTTTTATCTTTATTCATTATGGTTTTACAAACCATTTATTTGAACTTTCAAGTTACATCTTTCCCTAACCAATCTGTGGGACTTATACAACGCCTTTTTCTAAAATAATCTAGCCAATGTGTCGGATTCTGATTCACCTAAGATCATGTGTAGTGATAATGCCTCTACCCTTGGCCGTTTTACACCATGTGACATGCCAGTCAGCAATGGAGCATTATGTGGCGTTTTCTAAAATGGGTGTAGTGGTGATGTGGGCATTGTGGTGTAATAGAATTACAGAAACAATCAAAGTTTACCAAAAAAAATTGAAAATAGACATTGACTTCAAATAGTAAAGGTTTATCTATCGCTTTTCACCAACATCTTTTGCTTAGTTGACACTCTTTACCAAATGTGTGGGTTAGCAAGTGCTTTTCATCAAAATTGTGGGCTTAGCCGACATGTTTCACCAAAATCGTGAGATTAAACAACAGTTTTACCAAAAGCGTAGCTTAGCCGATGCCTTTTACTAAATAGTGTTGTCGATGGAGCTAATGTGTGTTTGATTAGCCTAAACAATTCTGAAAATTGAAAAAAAATGTCTATTTTTAAGAAAAAAAAAAGTCAAACGTTTCTATTTTTATAATTATGCATTAATACTTGTTAGGCCATGGGGTGTACTGTAACATCTAGAGTGTTAACAATGACATGGCATGTTAACTAACATTGCAAACCACTCCCTCCTTGTCTTAAAATGCATTAAATGAGTTATGTGTTAACATGTTAACCCAATGTTAAGAGATTGAATTAATTATTATTTTCTTTTTTAGACAAAAACCCAATGTTAAAGTGGATTAAATGAGTTATGTGTTAACATGTTAAACCATTTCTTTAGAGTGAGACAAAATGAAATTAGGAAAAAAAGTTGATGTGTCACTTAGATGGAGTTAAGTTAGGTTAAAGAATAAGAGGCCTTAGATATTAGTAATTGCGGCATGTCAAAGTTACAAACTTAGTCTTTGTTTACAAACTTAGTATTTATTACTATTTATATTCGTAGTTCAAGTGAATCATTTGAAAATTAAAATATTCAACTATAAAATGATTAAATGTATTCCAACTAAGTGAAGGGTGTAGACTGTGGATGTAACTTTTAGCAAGAAAGGAATAAAATCTTTACAAAGGGTACTAACTTACACAGCTACCAAGTCCATCACTAGTAGTTTTTGGTCATCTATAGTGCACAAAACAATTGGTTTGGAAACCGGACCCGATTATTTAACGGGTAAGGCAACCGGTTCCGGTATCAACCATAGGTTTTTAACCGATTTGATATTTTAGGAATTCAATGGGATTATAAGATGGATTTTTTTCTTTAGGGTTTAGAATTTCAAAGTATTTTAAAGTATTTGTGTATATATTTATATATTTGTGAAAGTACCATTTTAAAATACCCATGCGTACTTGTGGTTAGTGTACGCTAGGTTATCAGGGTCATTTTAGAAAGACACGAAAGGTGCTTGAGAGTAAAAGAAGACATTAAAGAAAATAAATGTAATTACATTCCGCTGTAATTACTTATATTATTATTTATTATAAGAATTTATGGAATGAGGTTTATGATTTCTAATCACTATTAAGTAACACGTCAGCCATTGCACCGGCAGGGTGTTACAGTTAGTGATAGTGTGAAAGAATTGGATTAAATGAGGTGGTAATTTGTGATTGATATGTTTGTAAGTGATGGTATGATGTGTAATGGGCGTCCCCTCTACCCGTGTAAACACCTATTAACACATGATATATTGGGTGCTACTAAATCCCCACCCCTTCATACTGACGTGTGAGGCCCGCCACTTTTTTTTCTCACAAGAGGGGGGGGGGGGGGGGGGGGGGTACATTTACACTCACCTGACATTTTTTATGTTCATAACTGTTATTGACTTTGTACAAATCTTACTACTTTTTAATTTAAAGATAGTACTATTATCATCTATGTGGAGGTCCAAGTGAGAAAAAAAAGTTTTATAAAAGTAGAACGAATAAATTTTATATAGGTAAATTTACAATTTTAATTAATTCATTGTATTCCTCTAAATTAGTAAATTAATTAATCTTGTAACTAATTTTAAAATATACTCTTTCAATATAACCTATTTTTTGGTGAATGACAATTTTCGATATATGGGGATAAATTTCGATATGTGTAGGATATATGTATGGTAAATTTCAATATGTGTTAGATAAATTTTGAAAATGTGTAGGAGAAAATGTTTTTGCCTAATTAATGAAAAGAAAATAATTAATGAAAGAGAAAATATAATTAACAAAATCGCTATGGAGTGGCGATGGAAGTTTAGGAATCAACATTCTCATCTTTGGGTTGAGGTATCAAGGGCGATTTGATTGGATTTGGTGGGCTCAAAAAAGGTATGTTTTTTTTTGTTTGGAGAACTATTAACAGTGGGGATTCTTGTTTCCATAGCCACCTACAACTTCCTTCGGTCTTATGTGCGTTATGTAACCTATGCAATGAATCGGTTGATCATCTATTGATTTCCTGTCAATATGCTCAGCTGGTTTGGACGGCAATCTCGTTATGGGTCAAAATTCCTATTCCGAGATATATGCTCAGTTTGGTGGGATTAATGGAACACATTCAATCACATTGTTCATTACACGATAAAAAGAAGGCGGTTTACATGATTATTGCAGCGACATGTTGGACATTATGGCGTATTAGAAACAACGTAATTTTCAACGGCAAAACAACGAATGTTTCAAGGGCAGTTGGGGACATCAAGGCACTCTCGTTTTTATGGGTAAAATCAAGGGCTGGAAAAAAGGAGTTAAGTTGGAAAGAATGGGGAGAGTTTAGTTGTTTCAAATGAATTTGATGTAATATACTAATGTACTATTTGTTTGGTTTTTTGCTTTCTTGTTGCTGTACCTGAACTATGGCCTTAGCACCTTGCTAAGGTTCTGTGTTCCTTTTCTATTTAATATAACCACCTTTCTTCAAAAAAAAAATTAACAGTGGGATTGCTGTAAAATTAAATTTGGAAAGGAGGGGTATTCATGTGGCAGACTTGATGTGTGGTTTATGTGGTTATGAAAATGAGAGCGTGGAACATCTTTTAGTGTCATGTTCGGTTACTAATGCTGTATGGTGGAACTTGTGGGCGGCCGCCCGGGGGGGGGGGGGGGGGGGGCGAGGAGGACCAACGGCCAGGGCCCGATATTTCGAGGGGCACGTTTTTTTATGAAAAAACCCGATATGTATACGTAAAATATTTTTTTTTAATTGGGTACACCCATACAAACACCAACATAGGCCCCCTTAAACTATTCTTATGGTTTAGATTAGTTATTAATCCCTTTGGTATTAGGTTTAGACCTTTAGTGAGTCCAATACCCAATTTTGTTAAGGCCTAATGGTACATTTTTTCGAGCTCGAACAGGGTACACAAATTCTCAGGGCCGGCCCTGCTTGTGAGTGTGGCTTAAGCTCCCAACTAATGGGCATTTTTATTCAGTGCTGGAGTTACTGGATTGGATTTATAGTTTGAAAGGATCCAATAAATGGAAAAAACTGATATTTGTGATTGTTTTTACGGCATTGTGGATTTTTTGGAAATCAAGAAGCGAGAGGATATTCGAGGCGCATCTGGTGCGGATCGAGCGTATTGTTGACAAGATTAAAGAGGAATCGTTCGTTCATCCGGATAAAGTTCAGATCCCCTTACGCGCGTCTTGTTTGGGAGAGATGATGAAATTTTAATATTCGAGATATAATTATGTAACGTCTTTGTTTGTTTGGAATTTTCATTTTTTCCAGCTGGCCCCTATGTTCTATTTATTTTGGTTTTTAATAAAAAAGGTGAGGTTCGAAAAAAATCACTTAAAAACTATTTATTGTTTACCATTATTTTGTTTCTTCTTTTTATCACTTATTAATTTTCTTCTTAAATAATTCTTCCCCTATCTTCTATATCATTTATATTAAAATTACAGATGTCAATATAGAAGGGCAACAAAAATAAAGCTAAACAAGCTGGTTAGGGTTCTTGACATTTAGTTGGTCGATCCGGTTCCATCCCCAGCACTTGCAATTTTTCTATCGTTTTTTTTTTTTCTTTTATTTTTTTGCAAAGGAAAACATAACTAAAATATTGGTGTATGTGGTGTTGTACAGAGTGTTGATGTAATCGGAATACCGTAATAAACCGAAAGGACATCTATTGAAATTTCTATGTGTAACGAACCGAAACGATATCGATCGAAACGGCACTGCATCAAGCGGAAAAATGTCGTCAGTCATGAAGCGCGGGCTTACTACAATCCTAGTTATTGTTATTATTGTTGTTGTTGATATTATATATCATTAATTTATTGATTTTATGTATAATAGTAAAAATTATTATATATCAGTAATTTGTTGATTTCATGTATACTATTAAATTTATTGATTTTCTATTAACTTTGTAAATTAATTTATTATTATTATAATTTTTATTATTATTATTATTATTATTATTATTATGCACTCATAAAATCATATATAAAAAGTGAATAATATGGCGATAATTGTGATAATAATAAACAAAACAAAAGTATAAAAAATCAATCAATAATCATCACAAACTATTATCCTATATATTAAGAGTAAAATGCACGGATAGTCCCTGTGGTTTTGCAAAGTTTCAGCTATAGTCCCTAGATTTTGGAAATTACACTCATAGTCCCTGTGGTTTGACAGTTTGTTACGCTGATAGTCCCTGGAGTGGATGTGGGTTAGTTTTCTCAGTTAAGTCCATGTGAAATTACAAAATTACCCTTGCTTTTATTATATTCATCAACATCATCATCATTCAACAGATCTGGACAATATGTATCTCTCTTTGATTCATCAACACCACTCTGGTACAAACTCCAGATCTGTGTTGTTTAATTCATGCCCAAAACAATCTGAATCAAAACAACAAATCACTCCGGTACAAACTCCAGATCTGTGTTGCTTTAGGCCACTCCGGTACAAAATTCCAGATCTGTTTATGATCTGTGTTGGGGATGGGTGGTTGATGGTGGAGGCGGGTATGCGCAGATAGTCCCTGTGGTTTTGTAAAATAACACCTATAGTCCCCAACTTTTGGAAATTACACCGGTGCTCCCTGTGGTTTGATAGTTTGTTACTCAGATAGTCCCTATAGTGGATGGAGGTTAGTTTTCTCAGTTAAGTGAGTGTGAAATGACCTTAATGCCCTTACTGTATTAAAAAATATTAAAAATATTAAAAGATAAAGTTAACTTAAGTGGGCCCCACCCCACCCTCACCCCCACCTCATATACCGATCTGTTTCAGTGAAATCAAATGAGTTTCGATCAAGTTTCAATTTGTTTCGGATCGAATTCCGGGCTGTTTCGTGTGATTTCAACGAATTTCTGATCGTTTCGGTGAGAAATTGAATCAGATTTTGTTTGATTTCAGATTGTTTTGATGATTTCAGTGTGTTGTTTCGGACTGTTTTGATTCAGTATCGGTGTGTGAAGAATCAAATTTTGATAGTTTCAAACAGTTCACAATCGATTTCAGCTAGTTTTTAATAAAAGTGACTGAAATTTAGATCGGGGTTGCAGTTTTTCGTACGATGAAGAAGTTTTATTTGCGACGATATTAGGGGTTGTGTATAAGTGACGAAAAGTTTTTTTGAAGTTGCAGTTTCAAAATCTGAACCGTAGTAGAAGCTGTGATTATTTGAAATTGGGGTTGAATTCTTGGCTTGGACATTCATTGATAGAAGAAGAGCTAATGGTTTTAGTTTAAGTGACAGATTGATTTGCGATGAAAAGATAAAACCTGAATAGCATTCTTTTATATGATAGTTGTTGGTTACTGGTTTTAGAAGATATTAGTTTGTGATCGAAGAAGAAAAGAAGCAACCATAGCTGGGGGGTGGGTGGGATTGGGTTGGGTTGGGGTTGTTTTGTTCTTATAGATTGAAGAAGATGAATGGCAAATTTGTCATTTCACATTCACTTAATGGAGAAAACTAACCGTCATCCACTCCAGGGACTATCCGCGTAACAAACTGTCAAACCACAGGGAGCACCGGTGTAATTTCCAAAAGTTGGGGACTATAGGTGTTATTTTGCAAAACCACAGGGACTATCCGTGCATTTCACTCTTTTTGCAAAGGAAAACATAACTAAAATATTGGTGTATGTGGTGTTGTACAGAGTGTTGATGTAATCGGAATACCGTAATAAACCGAAAGGACATCTATTGAAATTTCTATGTGTAACGAACCGAAACGATATCGATCGAAACGGCACTGCATCAAGCGGAAAAAATGTCGTCAGTCATGAAGCGCGGGCTTACTACAATCCTAGTTATTGTTATTATTGTTGTTGTTGATATTATATATCATTAATTTATTGATTTTATGTATAATAGTAAAAATTATTATATATCAGTAATTTGTTGATTTCATGTATACTATTAAATTTATTGATTTTCTATTAACTTTGTAAATTAATTTATTATTATTATTATAATTTTTATTATTATTATTATTATTATTATTATTATTATGCACTCATAAAATCATATATAAAAAGTGAATAATATGGCGATAATTGTGATAATAATAAACAAAACAAAAGTATAAAAAATCAATCAATAATCATCACAAACTATTCAACTAATAATCTAACATGAACTTTATAGTGATTAATTTCTAGTGCACAAAGTCTACATAATCATGAAAATTGAAACATCATCCGTTCATCACAGAGTCTTAAGACATAATAAAATGAAATTAAAAAAGATAGCCTTCAAGTTCACATATTTGTTGAACATTAGAGGCTCAGGCCCTCCAATAATCTTTAAAGTTATTGAGATACTGGTAAAGTTGTAAATTATGTGTTATTTGTTTTTTATTATATCATAAGAATAAGTAAAGTGAAGATAATATGTGTGTGAGATAGAACACTCAAAAGAAGCATGCTAATTTCAAACTTTATTCATTATGGATTACAAACCATTTATTTTAACTTTCAAGTACACCTTTCATTAACCAATCCTTGGGACTCTGATCACAACACCGTCACCACCGGCTTTACTGACCCAAACCCAACCCCTGTTAACACAAAAATCGTGAGTGACAAACCAACCAGGCGGCACTGGTACAGCTTTAATGTTCCGATTCCAGTTTTCAATCACTGCACACGCTTCTTTTTCGGCAACTCCTACCAACTCCGGCCACTCTTTTGTTTCGCTGTATGTCTTGTTATAACTCCTGCACGGTGGATATGGGGCCATGGCTTCAAGCTTCTAGACTTAAAATGACTTGCAAGAAAGATACTTGCATCTCACTTTGTGCATATGTATTTATAGGTGAAATTTAAATGAAATTTTATTTATTGGAATGACATTTATTATCATTGAAGCTTCAATACTTGGGATGGGAAACTACAGAAACAATCAAAGTTGACCTAATTTTTTTAAAAATAGAAATTGACTTCAAATAGTAAAGGTTTAGCTAGCACTTTTTCACCAACATCGTAGGCTTAGAGCATTCTCATCCAATCCATCAAATTATACATACATTTCACTAAAAAACAACTCTTATATCAATATATTTCCACTAAAAACAAATACTTTTTCTCTCTCCTTTTCAATTAAATAATATTATCATCACATGTTTCTCTTTCCTTCACTCACAACCACTTTCAATATATATTAAAGAGTAAACTGCCATTTTGGTCCCTGTGGTTTGGCCAGTTTTGCCACTTTAGTCCAAATCTCAAACTTATTACATCTGGGGCCCTGTGGTTTGCAATTTGTTGCCATTTTAGTCCAAAATCCAAAATGTCTGATTTTTTACTGATTTACTGACCCTTTTTTGTCCTGTTGTGGAGGGGTATTTTGGTCATTTTGGAATTATTATTAACATTTTTAATTAAACAATAAACATTAATCACACACTCAACTCCCTGCCCTATCTCTTCATCTTCTTGAAAATCCTACATCAGAAAGAATCAGCCAACCCTCCTTCTCTCTCGTTCACATTCACAGCCGGACCCTCAACCACCCTCCTTCCACATCGCCGGCAGCAGTCCTCCGACCAGACACCCCCCACCACACGCAACTGATCTCGGGAAGCAAATAGTCCGATGGAGGAAAGAGAGAACGGGAGAGAGATAGAGAGACGGGAGAGAGATAGAGGGGCAGGAGAGGAAGAAAGGGGCGGCGATGACGGTGGCTTACAGCGACGACGCCGTCGTGGCGACGGCGGTGGTGTTCTGACTCCGGCGAGTACAACCGACTCCGGGTTAGCTCACTCGGGTGAACTCAGGTGTGGATTTGTGCTCGGTTCAAGTTGATTTGGGGCGGAGATCTGTGTGTTCTTAGGGTTAGGGTTTTCGAGCGTTTGAGCTTCGATTTGAGAACCAGCAGCGTTTGAGCTTCGATTTTGAGCGTTTGAGCTTCGATTTGAGCACCAGCAGCGTTTGAGCTTCGATTTACCATGTGTTTTCTGGGTTGATGATGATGATGTTCTTGATGATGATGTTCTTGATTTTCTGGATTTTCTGGAATTTCAGGATTTTCTGGGTTTTGATGATGATGATGTTCTTGATGATGATGTTCTACATATTCTGCTGCTGATGATGATTATTTGGGAGAAGAGAGAGAGAAGAGAGAGAGTTAGGGTTTTATTTTGGGATGATGATTATTTATTTGGGGAAGATGACCAAAATTTTAATTAATAAAATGTTAAATGAAAAACAAAATGACCAAAATGCCCCTGCACTACAGGACAAAACAGGAGGTTGCAACAGTCAAAAAACTAGGGTTTTTGGATTTTGGACTAAAATGGCAACAAAATGCAAACCACAGGGCCCTTGATGTAATAAGTTTGAGATTTGGACTAAAGTGGTAAAACTGGCCAAACCACAGGGACCAAAATGGCAGTTTACTCTATATTAAAACAATTATACTGGGTGAACAGTGTCCCCCCAAATATACAGATGAACAGTAACATTTTCTCTCTCTTCCACTCACAACCATTTTTTATACCCTTTATAATATAAAAACTACCCCTCACATATTTTGATGGTTTGGATGAGAATGCTCTTAGTCGAAACTCTTTACCAAATGTGTGGGGTTGGCAAGTGCTTTTCATCAAAATCGTGTGCTTAGCTGACGTGTTTCACCAAAAGCCAGTGGCGGACCCAGGAATTTTTTCCTGGGGGTGCGGAATATTTTCAAAGATTTTAGACCCCTACCTGTATAAAAATATCGGTTTATAGCGGGTCGGGTCGGATCATGTAAGACAAAAGAACATCAAACTAAAATTTATAAATCATCAAAAACACGTCAAACGTCATTACAAATTACAAACGTATTTAAAATTGTGCCCTACATGTTTTTTTTTTAAATATATCTAAAATATCATCTAAAGATACTAAACACACCATAAGTTCATTACATTCTTACTTATTGTTCCTAACACATATAATTTACTCTATAAGTTCATAAACAACACTAAACACTTAAACAAAATAAACAATCATGTTCAACCATAGCCCAAAACTTTCAATTATATTTTTAAACATTCAAGCCCTAATATTAAATGTTGATTACTTGTAACTAATCATTTAAACAAACAAAGCTATAAATAAAACAACAAAATCATGTAACTACAACTCTAGAACAACAAAAAAATATAAAAAGATTAAACCCTTACACATCTATATTTTCTCCTAATCATCACATAAAAGAAAATAAATAAATAAACCATACTAGTTCTATATTGGAATTCTGACGTAATATGGGTCGTTCCAACCGGAATTTTGGGTTTTCCGGTAAAAAAACCACCAGGTCGTGAGTAGTGGCGTCAAGTCGCTGGGATATTTTTGGGGCGGGATTTGGAAATGGAATGGGCGGATGGGTTTGGGTTATTTTATTTAGTTCAAATTTCTTTAGGTTGGGTTTGGGCTTGTGTTAATAAAAACTGATTGCAGATTGGGCTTTTATTGGATTAAATAATTTAGTGAATAAGTGGTTAATAATTAATTTTTTCCTAAGTGGGGCGGTTAAGGGGTGCGGGTGAAAATTTTCAAGCGGTGCGGTCGGGATTTCCGGCAAAAAATAACACTAAAAAATATTTTTTCATGGGGTGCGCCCGCCCACCCTTGGCTTAGGGTGGGTACGCCCCTGCCAAAAGCGTGAGATTAAACAACAGATTTACCAAAATCGTAGGCTTAACCGACGCCTTTTACTAAAAAGTGTTGGCGATGGAGCTAATGTATCAGATTTTGATTAGCCTAAACACTTCTGAAAATTGAAAAAAAAAAAATGTTTATTTTTAGGGGAAAAAAAGTCAAACATTTCTATTTTTATAATTAAGCATTAATACTTGTTAGATATTAGTAATTGCTGCATGTCAAAGTTAGAAACTTAGTATTTGTTACTATTTATATTCGTAGTTTTGACATCAAATGCGATAAAAAGTCAAAGTTTGTTAACATATTTTGTCATAGACGAATTTATTACGAGTTATATTTGGAAAATTTTGATATTTAATATGATAAAATAAAGTAAATTAGTGAAGAAACACCAAGTCTAAACCGTGGGTTTATCTTTGTGGGAATGGTCTCGTCAAGAAGGTTAATCCTTAATCTTTTCCTCGATCAATGGCTGGGATGATAATGAGGGTAAATCTGCAACAAAGAACACCGTGAAGTTCGTTACAAGGAAGAGAGGTAAAGGGTTCTCCTTGTGACAACCATCCGGCGTGAGAATAAGTTTCGTTTAAGAAGAATAAACAAGTGTGTGTTAAGAGTGAGAGAGTAAGAGAGTCGATCCCTAAACCTGTGGCTGAAGGTTACTATTTATAGCCAAAGAGTGTGGAGAAAGAGGATTGTGGGCTGATGGGCCTCTATACAAATGTCATTGCCGAGGAATATCCATTCGGTCCCATCTTATATGACCTTTAGTGTCTGCAGAGATGTCGGCGACGTGGCACAACGTGGTTGGTCGTATGTCATTGTCCAAATGTACTTCCTGTCGGGCCTGTCATCAACTGTTAGTGGAGATTGTGTAGGAGACTCAAATGAAAACTGATTAGTGCCAAGTGTTCGTCCTTTTGTACCTGCAGTCCCCTACACGATCTCTCCTGCATGGGAGGTGTAATTGCAGGGTTTACTTCCGGCTGATTGGCTGCCAGGTGTCGCCGAGTGTACTGCATGTCCTTTGTGTGAGCTATCGAAATGCATACGCGCCAATGCTCCCATGCTGGGCAGCTTTGAATTCTTGGAAGTGTTATTTGTCTTAATCGTGGGTATGGTCGTATGTGCGCATGGCTATGCGAACTATTTGGGACCATACCCCTTCAACTAGATTTAAGGAGTTAAACTATAATGTACCAAGATCATGTGTAATGGCCATTATATGGGAGTGATGGGGATTGATAATGCCCCAACATCACCCTTGTGGGAGTTTTAGGAGCATGAAGGTGGTGGGGCGTTTATGGTATAACGCAAAATGAGTAGAAAAATTGAAAAGTAAGACCGTGGGGTATGGTGGGGCGTGGGTTGGGGGCATGGTGCGACACGTGTAGTATGGGGCACCCAAGACCAAAAGCCAATTTCAAAGGGGTATGGTGGGGCGTGGCTAGTGCTCTTGGCCAATGAGGTTTCACCATGTCATGTGGGTAGCCCCGCCCAACGCCCGGGCTGAATCCCATGCCAATGGGGCCACGCCTAAACCCAAGCCCACCCGGGGTGGTGACTTGGGTGTTTCTCTCCAACCCCCGCCCCAACCCCCGCCCCATACCCCATAGTCTAATAATTGTAAGGGTAGTAAGGGTCGTTAACCATTACATGTTTTTTTTTAAAGAGGCAACCCTACTCAAATATTTACCATACATATAGATAATGCATGGAAGTGGAATTGCTTCTGGCTAGGTGGTGAAAATTACGAGCGTTGTTGGTTAAATTGTTATTTAAGACTTAGGGTGGGGTTCGACTAAAAAGTCTAAATCTCCTAAAAAATTATAAAGTCATAAAATACATCCAAAACCCACAAATAACATAGTGAAGATTACTAAAACACTATATTTAAATAATAGCAGTCCTTAAAAACTCCAAACACACCATCGTAGAACTATAAATATAAAACACAACATGATAATCAGCATTAAACACATAATGTTAATCATTGGATAATCAGAGCCTTATCATCCAAAACACTAAACAAAACCCATGGATATGGTGTTTTAGTAATCTTTATTATATTATTTGTTGATTTTGAGTGTGTTTTGTAGTTGACATTATGGTATTTTATGACTTTTTAGAACTTTAACTTTGTAGCCAACCCCTAGCCTTAAGCTTAATATTGGCCACTTATTTATCATTTGAATTAATAAATTCTAATTTTCTAAGGGTTGTGTTAAATATACCCAAAAGTCAACATTTTTTAACTTTTTTTCCTACAAGTCAACTTTTCAAGTTCTCATAAACATATTTTTGTAATAAAATTCAAGTTCCCATAAACATATTTTTATACTAAAATTGATTTAAACATATTTTTGTACATAAACATTAGTTTTTTATCAATAGCATATGTTATGTTTATGCGAAATGCATGTTTATGCGAAATGCATGTTTTACGAAAAGAAAAATGAATTTTATAGATATTAGTATTGAAAGGTTAGTTAAGTAACTTATTTGGTTAATTGAAATGGTTCTACAGTTTCGAAACAAAAGTCTTAATAGTGTTTTTTTTTTCTATGTTTCGTGATATAAGTAAAATTAATAATTTCATCTTTATATTAAAATAAAAGACTATTTCATAAACTGTTTTCTTATGAGAATTAAACAAATGAATTGAGATTTAAAATATCATTGTATGAAATTCTCGATTCTATAAATATGACCAACTAAATTTTTTTTTTTTTTGGTTTAATAAATTTAATATTTCGAATCATCAGGGCAAATTACATAAGGATAGCGGATAGACGAGCAACAAATTGCGCCGCCATCCCTTTCTGAATAGAAAACCCTATTCTACTAAAAACAAAGTCTCGCCCCTGAGGGGTCGAAAAGTTGCTGTGGACAACACGCTGAACTCTAGACAAGAACCGAACTGCCTCCGGCGCCAAGGAGCCGAACGTGTCAAACGCCAGGGGGACAAAGGCATGCTGATTATCCTCACAAGCTTTCGCGTCCTTTTCCACCTTCTTTGACTCTACTTTCATACCGCTTGCCCCGCCACAAACCCATTTTCCCGGAACCCGGCTAGTGGGGATACACCTGTTAGATCGACACAAGCATGTTTCCCGCCCTCCCAACCAAAAACTAGCACGTCAGCTGGGCGTAGGGTGGATCTCCCCTCCGACGGGTCTGTAAGAAAATTAACCGGTGCCTCTTTCTTCGCCGAGATCCCTGCTCGTCTGAGAATATCCATTAACGCGTCTCGCACAAAGTCATGGCGATACTTAAACCCCGACAACTCTCTACAGTGTAACGCATGCTCCCCGTATTTATCTAGGCATGTTTTACGGCAGACTGGGCAAGTT
>JARYGA010056230.1:0-19283 GCA_030545235.1 Helianthus tuberosus
GTTTCGAGTTCCGGTATCAATAAGAACCCGTGTATTACACAGATTGATTAAAGATAATATCTCATCATCATCATCGTCATAAAATGTTATGAATAAATACACGTGTTGAAACAGATCAGGTAAAAACCTTTTATTAATCATCAATATGCACAAATCACAATTCGTTGAAAATCTCTTTATACACCACATTAGTTGTTTTATCTTTAGGTTTTCCGTTGTTGTCAAGTATGAGTAGTTTGACCCCATCTCTTGTTTTCACCCTTGATAAGGCAACATACAATTGACAACATTAGTTTAAGAACCCGCGAGTTTCACGGGTGGCTTAACACAAACATATAATATCTACTGGCATTGAGATGAACTTTGTAATGAAAGAACTTTCCAATATAAACGTATAAAAATGATACTGAACTAAAAAATTATAGATAAATAAGTACATGAAAATCACAAATCATTGTCGTTTTATTAGTAGGTTTGACGTCGTTGTCCAAAATCAAAAGTTTAACTCCTTGTTTGGTTTTTACTATGGATAAAGCAACATACAGCTGACCGTGGGTAAAATCTGGTTGTTTCAAGTACAGACCAACTCTAGACATTTATTATTTAATACATGGTGGTAAAAGCAAAACAAATAAATTCTCACCACCTTTAGTACGCTACAACAAATCATTGTAAAATTTGTAGTAAAAAATAGGGATGAGCGAATGGTATCGGGTATTGGTTTCAATTTTTTTAACTGAAATATTTTCGGTACCGACTTTTGACGTTTTTGGTACTGTTCCGGTACGGTACCGGGTATTTTCGATACCGGTACGCATTTTTTAAGATTTTCAGTACCGGCTGATACCGAACTCATTCCTAGTTAAAAATGGATTTCCAGTTCTCATCCTGATAGCAAAGGTAGCAGAAGTATAAATTGCAAGTCCAAAAACAACAGTAGGCAAATATGGTAGATAAGAAAATTAACATATAGAAACAAAGAGGTGATGATAGATTATTACATATGAACCACTAATCTATTAAATAGAAACATATACAAATATAAAAGAAACTAAAAGACCAAATTCAACAAAAGAAAATAATGAGATACATAAAAGTAATATGCTATATGCATATATCAAGTAATACTGGGTCATAAAACCATCAAAATTAGTGGGCGGTAGTATGGAACTCCCCTCATGAGAAAAGCCACGCAAATGACTTCAAATTTATATGAATAAAATTTGGGACAACATATTATCCCTCACCCCAGATACAAACAATATAAACAAATAATCAAATTCACAACAATTTAGATCCTCTACAGCACTCCCCAGATTTGGATTCTTCTGGTTGAATGCTAAGTTGTTTCGACAACGCGATATACTCCACATTCCAGTCTGCATTATAGTGTACACCATTTTTTTATTTCGTCGACCCACTCGCATGGCAATGATATTCGACCAAATCTTTGCTTTCAAACATATACAACCCAGTTAGACAGCACCAGCTTGCAACCCGATCCCAATCACCTTAAGGCGAAGTGGCAAGACACGAAGAGATGGTCAACCGGCTCCTCCTACGACCAGCATATCAAACATCAAATAAAGTAGTTCAGCATGTAGTTTTATCATAAAGACATCAAATTAATATGCATCAGTAACTTTTTCAGCTTAAAATAATATATATTAACACTTAGCATAGAAATATAACTATTTTAATGTTATTCTCACGAAATTAGTAAAATAACGTTAAAATAAGTGCACTTTCACTTTTGCCCCCGAGCGCCCACACATATATACATTATATGCCCATACCGCAAGCGAGTCGTAATTATAATTTATTCCAATGTATCTAAAATTTCATACCAGCCAAGCACATAATTATATTTTATTTGCATCGTCTAGTCGTCATCATAAAGAACATCAATCTATTTATCCACCACATAAATAGTATGCTTCCGTAAGATCATATATTCCTAAGCTAATCAAAGCCAAAAATTACCTTAATTAGATTCCACCAAAAGTTGAAGCTGATTCAGAGCCCTGCAAAAGAGAAGTTCAAATCTAGTTACCAAGTCAACATACACCAAAAGAAACAATCTCACATATAGAGAAACTTTAATTAATAGTGACTTACACTTCGTCTGCGTTGCCTCCTGCCATTCCATGTCCCGTTTGAAATGCGATAACATACAATTAACAAATAATTCAGAAGCAAAATTAAGAAAATTTAAAAATAAATTTAAAGGCATTCAGTTCATGTCCCGTTTGAAAAATGATACCATATATAATTATTTCCCGTTTGAAATATGATAATTAACCACCCCCTCTTTTAATGTTATTTTCACGAAATTAGTAAAATAACGTTAAAATAAGTGCACTTTCACTTTTGCCCCCTGAGCGCCCACACATATATATATTATATGCGCATACCGTAAGCCGGTCGTAATTAGAATTTATTCCAATGTATCTAAAATTTTATACCAGCCAAGCACATAATTATATTTTATTTGCATCGTCTAGTTGTCATTATAAAGAACATCAATCTATTTATCCACCACATAAATAGTATGCTTCCGTAAGATCATATATTCCTAAGCTAATCAAAGTCAAAAATTACCTTAATTAGATTACACATGTGAGAAACCTTATGATATAAGTTGAAGAGGCACAATGTACTCCATAACTCACACTTACGATGCATTTGTATTCCATAACTCACACTTGGGATTTCTAATATATACGAAGTTTTATGTTATTAATTTTAAAGTTTCTTTACCAAAAAATGAAGTTGGAAACCAATAAAAAAACAAAAAAATGTATAAAAACACACATCTACGAAACCGGGTATTTCTATACCCATACCAGGTTTTCCAATACCCGTGATTACAATACCTGAACCAGAAAATAAGGTTTTTTATACCGGGTATATGGTACCCAGACCCGAACCCTGCCCAGAACCGGTTACATCAGGTATTATTTTTCTGACCAATACCCGGACACGAACATGTATTTCCATTACCCGAAAAACCCATACCCGGGTATTAACAAACCCGGTTATGTGCGCCTCTAGTTTATACTATTATAGATGCATAGTAATAATTGGGCCTCTTATACTTTATCAGCCATCAAAGAATCAAGCCCCCCAAAGGCCCAAAAGAGGATATGGGCCTTCACTACACACGTCAGCTTTCGGCCTGCTTTCATGCCACTTATATTTAAAACAATTGCTATATAATATGAACCTACTCGATTTCTTTTTTCTGCTATGTGTGCTAAATGCATCTATTGTCCCTAATACATTCACTTGTTTTTATACCCACATCAAGAATTATAATCTTTACATACTTATTTAGCCCAAGGTGGAACAAAATGATCTTTTATAACTTTATTCATCTTTGCTCCATTTAGTTCAATTATAATACGAAACTTCAGTTGACCCTTATTAAAATTTTAACCATACATACTCAAGAAATTAGGCTGTAGAGAAGGCATTCTAAATCCATGAGGTTGAAGAACTATCATTTTTCGTATGAGAACAGAACAATACAATTACGGTTAAATAAATATCCTTACATTGTTACGGCTCGACCTTGTAGATCCATCCAAAACAAACAACTTTTTCAATGGGAAATTAAAGGAGGAAGCAAGGGGCTCAATTTTTGTCATAAGCTCGCATTCTGGTAGCTATTTTGTCAACGTAACAGAAGAAATTTCTGAAAAGAGAATATTTAAGAGAACAATAAAAAAGATTTAGGCCTAAAATCCCTACCAGTGTAAACTTAAAAAAAAGGTGCAATTAATACCGAGTAAATTGTCATCATGACGATAGACGAAACAAACATAAACCCCCAACAATATATAGCGAGATAAGGACCACCTTTCTGCAATGAAAAGATAACACTATCACTATAAAATAATCGCCAAAAAACTAAATGAGGAACTTTACAAACAATATAATCTTAAGAACACTCAATAATACAGATCTGATGCAAAAAATAATCATATTACTGGTATCATTTTGTAGCTGAAAGAAAAACTTACTTTGAAAGAATGGCAACATTTTTATACGCTGTGTAGCGTAAGTAGTCTGTAACTTAGCTCACGAGGGTCGTCACTACATGGCTTCCGCTTAACTGTACCACATGATGAATCAAACTCTATATTGATTTCCTTGTTTATATAGCGTGGATGATTGTTCTCAGAGGCCAAATTAGGACTTGATCCATCTTCCCAATGTGAATCGGCCATTAGATCTTCCAGTTCAGACTTAGCTTGCCAAATAGTTACTTTCTCCACTGTCGGTTAAGCTTATCTCTTTTCGGTCTCTTTCTATCTCTCTATATATATGTACACGTATTGCTCTATTTGCTTTTTATCAAACCATAAAAAGTGCAAACACCTAAACAAAGTTTAGTGACCAATTACATTAATGCAACAAATAAATTTAGATGAAATATATTAGATAAAAAGATACCCCAGAAATGGGTTGAAGTTTGAACTTCTGGCAGATTCTGGGTTGAAGTTTGAACTTCTGGCAGATTCTCATCAGTGACGTCTGAGAATAAAAAACGTCAAAAATAAATGACTGCAAAAAAAAAAAAAAAAAAAAAAAAAAACAATTGAACAAAGAATCCAGGTAGTCTTGATAAGTAATAAGAGGCACCTACATCTGGGAATAACCCTAATGCAGTCTCTGGCATCCAAAAACCTGCCAAATGATGCTATCAAATTTAGAGAAACCACTACATAATGCAAAAGTAGATGCTCAGGTGGATGCATATGGCAAGAAGAAATACCGTATTATCAGTAACAACTATTACTTGGTATTACCGTGTATTAAAGCGCTTGCATCACCTCCCATTACAATTCCACGAAGGAGTGATACCTTCAAGTATTCCTGGAAGGAGTGATACCTTCAAGTATGGTTTCAAGTTAGCATAAGGATTATCATACGTATTTTAAGCATCAATTCCAAAATATGTTACCTGTGGTTTAATGTAAGTTGCCATCAAATAGTTCGATGTAAATTCATTTAAGAAAAAGAATTGCTCCTATTTTCCAGCTAGCTGATACAAAATAACAACACACACCATCAAAAAAGTCATATTAGTAAATAGTAACTAAAAAAGTCATATTAGTATAGAAATATAACATTTAAAGCCGGTCTGTAGATATTCGCTAAAGTTCATCTCATCAAGTTTGTCATGTCGTTAGTCGAGTTAGTTTGGTCCATTAAAGCTCGTTTGTCCCACTATTCTACCTTCTTCTTTGTGTGAAAATCATTATTCATGATAGGCCCACCACATAGCATGGAAGAAGTAAGCCCAGCTGTTGAAGAACAGAAACCTGGAACTGTAATTTATGTGGAAAATGCATTGAATCAAGTTGAAAATATATCATAAGCAGCATAAGGTTGATTGAACCAAAAAAGCCTCACTACTACTCTCCTAGCCATTCCACTTGGCTCTTGTACCTTCTACAATATCCTTGTAGCAACGCTATGAAACTATTTTAAAAAGAAAGACAAACCAACACGATCACCAAATTCGATAAGGGCCAAAAGGGAAAGAAGATGCTTCCAGTTCTTCGAATATTGGATATAGTTCCAGTTCATGTATCAATCAACAACATAACAAAAAACCACATCCAACTTTGATGTCAAAATCAAAACAAAAAACAAAGTTTGACCAGATATCAGAGTTTCCCTTTATTTTTTAACACTTCGGATTAGGGAGGAGCTTGGTATCATATTGGTTTATAGGGCCGTTCCAAGTTCCAAACCATTAAACAGACCGTTAAACCATCATACCAAACACTCCAAACAGTAAAGTCCAAACCAGCCAGCTTGCATATGTTGCAGAGGTTCAAAGAACAAACCAACCAGCTTGCTTATGTTCCAGAGGTTTAATTTAGATTTTTGAGTGTCAAAAGAGCATTGCACATTCAAGTAAAAATACATACCATTTAATAGATATGTAATACTCGAAGAAATAAAGATAAGGCCTAAACTCAAAAACAAAAAATGATAACACAAAGTTCCCAAAAACTCTTTTTATAAAACCATCCATTCTATAACAAATTAAAACAACACATAACTGGTTTAAGCTTACAAAGTATCATGAAACAAAAACAATGATGAAATTCCATCTAAAAGAAAATATCCCAAAATTAAGTAAGGTACCTACAACCACACTTCATTCAATGAAATTTTTTGTGTGATACTCGATATAATTGTATTATGAATGGTTAAGCTTTAAAAAGAACTCAAGTTATGAGCATACCGAACAACTTAAATATATTTACTTTTTTCTAATGAAAGTAAAAGTTTTTTTTCTCGTATACAACTCTATTAGTCTAGTTCAACTTGTTACAAAATATAGAGCAACGATAACCCGGACGCGCCGACTTAGATAAAAAAAACTTAAATAATAGAGAAATATTGATTGAATCGAACATGGTAACTTATACATGCATACTCGATAAAAGCAAGCAGGCTAACTTAAACACATACATACTCAATCAAGTCAAGCACCCTAAAACCTATATGTACAATCAATATAAACAGCCTCAAAACACATTAACATTGGGTATTGAACTTGAAAGAAGGTGATGTTTAGTAGAGCCTCATACATATTCATAAAAAAATATCAAAACTAACTTAGGGAAGCAAGTAGCAATCAAACAATCACCAAAAAAAACATCACTTCTGGAAGTAAGTAGCAAGTAAACAATCATAAAAAAAACCTTTTAAAAATTAATTTTCGACGTATATCATTGGTGATCGGTTAGTGTGTTAAACCGACAATCCTGAACCCGAACCCGAACCCAAATATGATTTACATTTTTTATTCGTGACATCAACTCTAACCCGGACGCGCCGGCTTAGATAAATAAGTCAAATAGGTTATAAATAGGGTAAGGAATTGTAAACAGATTGTCATTTAACCCATTTAAAAGATCAGTATGACATTCATTTAGAAAGTAAATACTTACTGTTTTAATTAAAAATAAGATTAGTGATAACAATATACATTTTAAAGTCTGTGTTTCCTATGCAAATTGCAACATAGATAATAACTCCATGATAAGATGTATAGTAGAACAAATATACATTCAATCGAGGAACTGAGAATTACCTTGCAATGGTGTGAACAACTTATAAATCCAAAATTGATTGCATCATCGAAAACAAACAACCCTAGACAAAAAAAAGGGAAATAATAAAAACTACAAATACACATTCTTCTTCAATCGAATGAGCAAAACATCTGAAACCCTAGTGAAATAATTCAATCCAATAATCAACATCAAATTACGTATGCATCATCCAGTTAAGCAACATTATTCATGGCGTCAAAAGCAGCTTAAAAATCAAGATGAAAAGAGAAAAAGAACTTTAGATTACCAGGCATCATTCTTGCTGTCGGAGTTAATCAACATCACCAATCGCTAGATACTGAAAACGTTAACAGAATGAAAAAGCCCTGATTGATCTGCACCAGTGGAAGTTCATAAGAAGAAGAAATCAATGTAAAATGGGAGAAGAAAACTTACAGTTTCCGAATCCCTAAATGAACGATCACATTACCCGAACTGAAGAAACCCTAAATCAACTATTGTCGCCGACGTCATTTCTTCTTCAAAATCAAGCCGAAACCCTACCATCACACTTATCAGAATACGCTGGGGAGAGAGAAAATCGGTGAATTAAACCCTAGATCGGCCATGAGAAATTCGGTGAGTTACTTTCTCGATGTAGATGATTGCTTTACATTTAGGGTTTTTTGAATTGAAATAGAAACGAATTCGTAATTTTGGTAAGATTGAATTGATTGAAGAGAGAGAGAGAGAGTGTGAAGGTAACGTAGTGAGAAAGGAGAATTGGAGAAAAGAAATTGCCGCCCAGAGTGAATTCTCTAGCCAAAGAGGGTGTCCACATCACCCAAATGATTGGCTAAGAATAGCCCATGTGGCCTAAGAGAATTCATTTAGTATAATAGATAGATTCCAAATAAATAAACTTCAAATCATCAATTGCAAGTAAAGTAGCAATTAGAATGGAAAACATACCTGTGTTGGTGAGAAATAAGAGCATCCATGGTAGGAGAGTTCGTGAGGTGATCGTGATGTAGATTCACGAATAGAAGATGAGATAAAGTTTTGACCACTACGATCAAAAAAAATTTCAAAACGATGACCTCAATTTTTTTAGGTTGTCTAGTCTAAAAAGGAGAGCATTCAAATAACTTCACACTTACCATTGATGAAGATCTTGGTTTTTTTTTTTTTTTTTTTTTGAGGGGGGGGGGGGGGGGGGGGAGGGGACTGAAAATCGTCAAAGGGAAAAGAGAAAGATTATATAAACTGAAATCATATAAACCGCTTGCAACCATCAATTCATAAAAAAGTTTCAATAGGAAGAGTAATAGTCGGGTGTTCCGTTACCATTGCGGTCGTCGTCAAACCGGAGGCGACCTCAGGCAACCGTTGTCTTCAGGTGAATTCTTAAATACATAAAAAGTTAAACTTTAGTTTAAAAAATGGAGACCGAATATAAAAAAAATATAATATAATTACCAAATTCCAATTAAATACCCTCATGACAAAAATAAACTACAAAATCAATTAGGTATAACGAAAGCACTGCAACAGATGTAATTGATCCAGTTGTATCTCTAATCTTAGGTTTCATTGCTTGATACTATAATAATGGTCATATTGATTATGTTTCATTACTTAAATAGACATATAATCAAAATATTTAATTGTAATGGTCAACATATAATCAAAAGATTTAATTGTAACGGTCTTTATTGGAATAAATGTAAAGTTTTTAGTGACGCATGATTCTTTTATATTGGTATGCATCTACTTACAAGTCCATTACAAAATTTTCCTATTTGATCTAATAGTATCAAACTGCAAGCGGATAACTCAAGTATACCCAAATTAACATGTTTGTAGATGATGTTTGTTTTTGTTACATTCTATTCGCTAGGACAAAATTGACTTTTAATTCATGTGCAAAAAAATTGCAGAGTATAACTATACTTTTAGTTCTGATTTTAATAAAGGTTTTGCTGCTGGTAATTAGCAAATACTGCTAGAACAGGTACGAACATCTGTACAAATATAGCGTACTAACCTGAATATCATCAGACTCAACGATTTAACCCTTCAGTAAGAGATCCTGATGCAAGACAACATGAAACTTTTCAGAGGCACCAACATACTCAGAGTTAAAACCGCGGCCGTAACCAAAATTACAATAAAAATGTATGAAAACTACAGAAATACAAACAAAAGCATTTAAATTTATGACGGATCGACTTACCGGAGCTTGACTGGAACTTCGCCGGAACCCTAGATGAACTCATTGGCTGCAAACGCCATCGTCTGCCTCATCGTTCTTCCGGCCCCGTGACAACCGCCTCGATCTCTTCTCCCCCTTTGATTTAGGGTTTTTGGTGTTCAACAACACAATTGCGGCTTCAATCTCCATTAGCTATCGCCATTGCCGGAATCCTTCTCCGATCTCTCTCTCCCCTCCGGACGTCGTCTGTCTTCCTTCTCTTCTCCGATCTCTCTCTTTCCTCCTGCTCTCCATTTTTGTTGATTCTGAAAAGTGTGATCAGGTTTCAAGAATCCAGAGGTGGAATAGTGATTTGGTGTAGAGGTTTACAAATATGTGAGATACGTGGGATGGAAAAGATACGTGGCCAGTTGTACCTGCGGCCCAATAAACAGGTGCCACCAACAATATGACACTATTCATTGAGTTCTCCTATTAATATATGTTAATTGCCATGCAAGTCTTAAAATTTGAATATTTTCATTTTAGTTGGCCATTGCCAATGATTAACCGTAAAGCTGAACCTGGTAGTTGATTGAAACATATATATATTTTGGAAATTCACTCGTATACACATATGTTTGGAAACTTACTTATACATATATCATTATTCATTAACACCGTCTTTGAGTTTGTTGGAATAACAATAATCAAGAAATTATGTAATTTAGAAGTCAAAATAGAAAAAAAATAAGTCAATTGCGGTATTGAATTTAAAAGGAAAAAGATGTCGGTTTCTAACCCGATGTTTAGCAAACGGTACCTAGTAGTCAGTTAGTTAAAAACAGTTATATAACCGTTATAGGGCAAGGGTATAAATAGTTAAATACCCATATGTACAACGTTAACCGTTATAGGGCAAGGGTATAAATAGTTAAGGCAAATTGGATTTAAATAATCCCAACTCACTTTTATTGGCCAATAATAATCCCAACTCATTTAATCACCAATAATAATCCGAAGTATTCACTTTTGTTTGTAAAATACTCCCAGTTAAAAAAACACTAACTAGGTTAAAAATTTGCTGATGTGGCAGGTGACGTGGCATGCCACATCAGCAAATTTGCTGACATGGCAGTTGATGTGGCATTTTTTGATGACGTGGCAGCTGATGTGGCTGTCTACGTGGCATTTTTGATGACGTGGCAACTGATGTGGCAGGTGACGTGGCATGCCACATCAGCACTTTTTTAACCTAGTTAGTGTTTTTTTAACTGGGAGTATTTTACAAACAAAAGTGAATAGTTCGGATTATTATTGGTGATTAAATGAGTTGGGATTATTATTGGCCAATAACAGTGAGTTGGGATTATTTAAATCCAATTTGCCAATAGTTAAATACCCAAATGAACAACGTTATTTGTATATAATATTATGAGTAAACTGCCAAAATGTCCGTGAGGTTTGGTCACTTTTAACACTTTAATGTAAAACTGAAACTTTTTGAATCTAGGTCCCTATGATTTCAATTTTGTTGTCATTTTCATCCAAAAGCAAAACCTAATCAGACTTTCCAGTTAACATCTATCTTTTTTTGAATAGGTTTTGATCATTCTCAATATAGTGTTGGTCACTGGCAAAGGTTTTCATCATTTTCAACATGTTTTGGTCACTGAAAAAACTGAATATTAACTGAAAAATCTGATCAGTTTTTTCCTTTTGGATGAAAATGGCAACAAAATTGAAACAACAGGGACCTGAATTCAAAAGGTTTGAGTTTTGGACAAAAGTGGCAATAGTGACCAAACCTCAGGGACCGCTTTGCCAGTTTACTCCAATATTATTGTGTGTTTTGTAAGGGGACCCCGACCGCTGCGTTATGGAGGGGGAACAACGCATTTTACCACGTGATACACTACCGCCGGTGGTTTCCACAACACGTGGATTTGATAACGCGTCGTCGTTATCACGCGTTATCCATTCAAAAAATTCGACCGTTCTTTCGCTTAAAAAAAGTCTGCACAGATCGATCCAATTTTCAACAAAATAGATTTGATAACGCGTCTTCGCTTAAAAGTCTGCACATATCGATCCAATTTTTAAAATCAGATTCAATGATCGTGAAACAAAATTGAGACGAGAAACTAACCATATTGCGAAGAACTTTTGCTGTTTCTCTGGTGGATTAGGGTTCCGGCGCTCCGTCAAGCAGCGTAGATGTTAAGGCTTTTATGTGGTGCTTGTTTTGAAACCCTATTTAACATTCTCTAGATTTGGGCCATTTTTGGGCTTTCTGCTGTACAAATCGGGTTTTTTTTTTTTTCAAAACCGGCCGTATTGCAAGATTCGGGTATGGAGCCGGGTTTTAAAATAAAAGTGATCGGGTTTTTTCATTCGGGATCCGTATAATCTGGTTGTGAGTGATTGAATTCCATCACAAGTGATGGGCATTTCCACTAAAATCCATCACTAGTGATGGAATAATGTTTGATGACATAATGGAACTTGATTGGAAGTTGTGAGTGAGTGATGAGTGATGGGCGCCCCTACCCCCTAAGTGAAATTTATGTTTTCTCCATTCTGGTCGATCACAAGTTATCTGCACAAAGTTCAAAACCTTAAACCTTTGTACATCTAATAATAAAAAAATGTAAACGATCCTGGGCTATAGAGTTCTCATTATACCTAGAACTACATTGTGTTTTACAAACGTTTGAAATTGCAGGATGTACCAATGTTGATGCAAAATGAAAGTATGGAAATAGAGACTTAGTCTCACATAGATGAAACCAAAATTTTAATTTCATGAAGATTAATAGAAGTACCAATTGAATTAATTTGAAGCCGCTTAAAAAACAAAAAAAAAAAGGAAATTCTTAAGGAAAAAGTTAAACTAATGCTATCAGAAACTGCATTGCCCATATTTGTGTTGTGTTAGTAGAATGTAGCTTCGGTTTGTGAGATTAAATATATTATTAATGTAATATTTAATCTTTTAGCCTTTATAATCATTTATATTATATTAGATCAAAATATATTAATAACCTATTATAATTAGTTGGTAATTGTTGATGGACCATATTACCCTTATTAACTAATTAGGTTTCCTCTTGGGTGTATAAATAAGGAGCTTATTAGAGAGTTAAAGGGTTACACAATTTAGTGAATCAACCAACCCTCATAACATCAATTTTCGTCTCTCTCTCCATAACCGAAATCAACCCTACTTTCGGTTTCATCACCATCATCACCTTACACCCTAAGGAGGAACCGGATCATCTTGACAAGTATGTCGAACTCGATGGCTGGATCTCTGACTGGATTCTCCACTGCTTTGAATTCTATAACAGGTATGTTATTCATGTTTTCCATTAAGTTTAAACAGAACTGATCAACATGTGGTATCAGAGCATATGTTGATAAATCAGTTATGTTTTTCGTATCCATTATTCTGGGATCAAAAATCTGGAAAACGGAAGTTTTTTTAATCAAAACTGTTTCGAGTTCCTTGTTGCCGAAATCCCTATTTTCGGAAAATGTTATTTGATAAATTGACTCGAAATCATAAAAGGTTAAACTTGTTGTCACGAAATCCATTACAAAAACCATTAAAATTCAGGTTTCGGATTTCCAGAATTATGTTTTAAATTTTTAGGGTTCATCATTTTGTTCTAAATAAAACTCGAAAATTCCCTATGATTTGGAATATAATTTGGATTAGTGGGTGTTTTAATGATTTTGATCTTAATTTTATATATTAAATTTTCGAAAACTGTTAATGGATTTTCAGTTATTATTTTCGAAATCTTTTGATAAGATTAGATCAGAAATAAAATAGGAAACACTATCCCACAATCCCTCAAATTTCGAGTTTTAGTTATAATCACAAGAAACAGCTATTAACAGTAGGTTCGAAATCATAATCGCACAAGTCCCTTTTCAGTAGCACAAGATCAGATCAGATATGATCTGATCGCACAAGACATTCGCACAAGATCAGATCACAAAAAAAAAATGATGATCTGATCGCACAAGGGAAATCGCACAAGATTTGTGGATCGCACAAGACTTGTGGATCGCACAAGACTTGTGGATCGCACAAGATTTGTGGATCGCACAAGACTTGTGGATCGCACAAGGCATTACTGATCACACAAGTTATTGGGCCTTACTGATCGCACAAATTATTGGGCCTCACTGATCGCACAAGTCATTAATGATCGCACAAGTCCTTACTGATCGCACAAATTTGTTTTGGGCCTTATTGATCGCACAAGACTTGGGCCTTATTGATCGCACAAGACTTGGGCATTACTGATCGCACAAGACTCGAAACCTCATTATTTTTTTAAGCTGTTTAGTTCGATCCGCGCTAACAGGTGGTTTGCTATTAAATACTTGGTTTTGTTTATACTTAATTAATTAATCAGAATCAGATAATTTTTACAAAACCAAAATAGCTTAACTTGAATGAGCTTCTGATGTATTAATTCTGGCCAAAGCTGATTTAATACATCTATTTATTGTTCAAGTATTATAAAAGCTATGTTAAGTATGCATTACAAACGTGAAATGTCTTAATTCTGGCCAAAGCTGATTTAATTCATTTATGTTTAGCATGCTTGACAAGTGCATAACTAAAGTGATTGTCTCATTTCTGGCCAAAGCTGATTTGTCACAATTACTTTGCACACATATTTAAATGATTACACTTCTGGGCAAAGCTGATTTGTCTTCGTTTAAATAGAATTTTACTAAGTCTATTATTTTGATGTTAGTAATAGACATTATCACAGCTTCATAATTACAATGGTCATTACTTATGCCTGCCTTAGTATAACATGCCCTTAGATCACATTAAGACTTCTTTCTTAGTATCATAACTTGCTCACCTTATTTCCACTATCAGCACCCAATCAGGGGATTCCACCTTTGACTGGTGATAACTTTGCTGCATGGAAGGATGCCCTCATGCTTACACTTGGACTCTTGGACTTTGACTATGCTATAAGAGAGAATAAGCCAGCAGACCTTACTGCTACAAGTACTGCTGCTGAGCAGTTACTTCATGATAAGTGGACTAGGTGTAACCGCATGTCTCTCATATTCATGAAGCAGTCCATTCATAACTCAATCAGAGGGGCCATTCCTGATTCTGAAGATGCTAAAACCTACTTGGCTTCTGTGGAGGATCAATTCAAGGGAACATCAAAAGCACACGCTAGCACTCTTATCCTCAAGCTGGTGACGACTAAGTATGATGGGAGGAGCGGCATTCGCGAACACATCATGATGATGCATGACATGGCCAATAAGCTGAAGGGCCTAGAGATGGAAATCAGTGATGGTTTTCTTGTTCACTTCATCATCACTTCGCTTCCTTCGTCCTATGAAGCATTCAAGATCAATTACAACACTCAGAAGGACAAATGGACGATGAGTGAGCTGATTGCTATGTGCGTGCAGGAGGAAGAGCGTATGAAGATGGATCGCACTACTGATGTTGCTAACTTCACCACCTCCAGCTCTAAGAAGAGGAAGAACAATTATCAAAGAAAGGATGCTTCTAAGGTCCAAAAGCCAAATCCAAATCCTAGTACAAGTGCATCTTCCAGCTCTAAGAACTCCTTAGGCAAACCCTACTGCAAGTTCTGTAAGAAAACAGGACATAAGCAAAAGGAATGCCCTGACTTCAAGGAGTGGCTGGCTAAGAAAGGTAACGATTTTTTCATGATACTTGAGTCCTTTAATTTAAATGTTCCTGCTAATTCTTGGTGGTTTGATTCTGGTTCTATGGTTCATGTTACCAATTCACTTCAGGGATTCCTTACAATCCGGAAGCTGGGAAGAAACCAAAGAACACTTAAAGTTAGAGATGATCGAGAATTAGAAGTGAAGGCCATATGAACATTACAATTATTTTTGAAAACTGGTTTATGTATTAAACTTTATGATACCTTATATGTTCCTGAGGTAACTCGGAACCTTGTATCAGGACCAAAGTTAGACATGGACGGTTTTGTCGTTTCTCATGGTCATCGCAAACTCTCTATTCTCTATGATTCCATTGTTTATGGTACTGCCATTCTGGATGGTGGTCTCTATAGATTAGAACTAGATGATAATTTTTCCAAATCTTTGTTGTCAAATAATATTAATGAATCACTCACAAAGATGAAACAGGTTCGAGACTTAGAGACTTCATCTATGTTGTGGCATCAACGTTTAGGCCACATCTCAAGAGAACGATTAAATCGTCTCGTAAAGGATGAAGTCTTACCTCCTCTCGATTTTACTGATTTTGGAACATGTGTCAAATGTCTCAAAGGCAAAATGACATTAGCAAATAAGAAAAGTGCCACTAGGAGCTCTAATTTATTAGAACTCATTCACACTGACATTAGTGGTCCTTATCAAATTGCTGGTATAACAGGACATACTTCATTTATCACTTTCATTGATGATTATTCTCGTTACATGTACTTGTATCTTATAAAGGAAAAATCTGAATCTCTAACAACTTTTAAAGATTATAAAGCTGAAGTTGAAAAGCAATTAGATCGTCAGATTCAAGTTGTGAGATCAGATAGAGGCGGTGAATATTATGGAAGACATACAGATGTGGGTCAAGCTTCTGGTCCATTTTATGAGTTTTGTAAGGGCCAGGGGATTGTGAACCAATACACCATGCCTGGTACACCTCAGCAGAATGGTGTCGCTGAACGACGAAATCGTACCCTTATGAACATGGTGCGCAGTATGTTAGCCAACACTAATTTACCATTATTCCTCTGGACTGAAGCGTTAAAAGCAGCTGTTCATATACTCAATAGAGTTCCTTCTAAGTCTGTCCCTAAAACTCCTTATGAACTTTGGACAGGAAGGAAACCGAGTCTTAAATATATGAAAGTATGGGGCTGCATTGCAGAAGCAAAACTTTACAATCCTTTCCTAAGGAAACTTGACCCTAAAACAGTTACCTGCTTCTTTATCGGGTATCCTGATCATTCAAAGGGTTATCGTTTCTATTGTCCTTCCCATGTCACCCGTATTGTTGAAACCAAGCGTGTTGCGTTCCTAGAGGATTTCAAGGTCAGTGGGAGCACTACTAACCCTTACGAAGAATTGCAAGAAGTACAAGACGCGGGGGGGAGAGACTCGTCGCTTATCATTACTCCGTTTACTCCTCTTGTACCCCATGCAACAACTGTACCTGAAGCCACTGCACAAAATCCATCTCCACAACCAGAACCCATTATACCTCATAACGAAGGCACATCAAACGTTCAAAACCAAGACAACGCTGAACCCGATAATCAACTCAGGAGGTCATCTAGGCAAAGAAGGCCTACTAATTGGGATGATTATGTTACCTACCTGACTGAAATGGATGCTGGAAAGCTCAATGATCCTATCTCTTATAATGAAGCCATTAGCAGTGATCAGTCTTCTGAATGGAACAAAGCAATGATTGATGACCTTGAATCCATGAAGAAAAATGACGTTTGGGATTTAGTCAAATTACCCAATGGTGCCAAACCTGTAGGTTGTAAATGGGTGTTCAAAACAAAACTGGATCCGAATGGGAACGTTGAACGCTACAAAGCGAGATTAGTTGCAAAGGGCTACACTCAGAAAGAGGGAATTGATTATCAAGAGATGTTTTCACCTATCTCTCGTAAAGATTCATTAAGGATCGTTATGGCCCTAGTAGTTCATTTTGATTTAGAGCTGCATCAGATGGACGTCAAAACTGCTTTCCTTAACGGAGACTTAGATGAAGATGTTTACATGAAACAACCTGAAGGCTTTAAACCTGAAGGTCAGGAGCATCTAGTCTGTAAGTTGAAGAAATACATTTATGGGTTAAAACAAGCATCACGTCAATGGTACCTCAAGTTTGATGAAGTCATGAAGAGGCAAGGTTTTATGAAGAATCAAGTGGATCAATGCACCTACCTCAAGATGAGTGGGAGTAACTTTACTATACTTGTCCTTTACGTAGATGATATTCTATTGGCAAGTAATAGTTTAGACATGTTGCATGAGTCGAAGCGTTTACTCTCGCATAACTTCGACATGAAGGATCTCGGAGATGCTTCTTACATCATTGGCATCGAAATTCACCGAGATAGACACAAAGGGATCTTAGGATTGTCTCAAAAGACTTACATAGATCGTGTCCTTACACGTTACAACATGCAACAGTGCAAACCCTCCGTCGCTCCAGTAGTTAAGGGAGATGTTGATGCGTGCGAAGTGTTACTTATTTTAGGTGTATAATTTAAGCCCTTTTTAACACTTATTTTAGCCAAGTTTTAAATTTATAAAACACGATATTTCACTAACACTAAACACACATATGGGCAAGTGCACCCATCGTTGAGTGTAGTATAGCGTTGGTAAGATACCGAGGTCGTCCAAGGACACAAGAGCTTTTAGTACCGGTTTATCCTCAACGTCTAACCAAAATAAAAGTTTAGAAAAATGTTTTATACTAAGAAAATTAAAAACTAACTAAAATGCTGAAAATAAAAATAAAAGAAAAAACAGATAGACAAGATGAATCACTTGGTTCCGACTCGTATCTAGTATAACCTTTGATTATTTCCGCACTTTTGCACATAATTAAGAGATTATCTTAGTTATTATAGTAGGCCCCTCTTTTGAAGGTGACGTTACCCTCACCCCAGTAGTTTGAGTCAGCAGGGATACAATCCTAAAATGGTGGATTATTGGAAGATAATGAATTAAGTTATTAATGCAGTATTGTGGTAGGCCCCGCTTTTGGCGGTGACGTTACCCTCGGCTAAGTAGTATGAGTCAGCAGGGATACAGTCCTAAATAGCCGGGTTATAGTATTAATAGTAGTTAACTTATGAGGGGATCAAAGAGTTTGGACCCCCGCCATCCAATACCGTGAAGTATTGAAGGAGGTCCTACTAAATTTGACCCAGGTCCATTGCAGGACCTCTAAACGCTGAACAATGGCAAGACCTTTACCAAACCGTTCCCTTAACCCCCGACCAGGTAGCCAACATACCTCCATATAGACCGTGGAGATATGAATGGTGAAAATCCTTTATTTTATATAGACAGTAAAATAATGCCAAGACACCACGGACAAACGATAAGGAAAGATCACCTTCAACATAAGTAACTAGTTATTAAAGTCATTAATACAAAACCAAATAAAAAGTGCAAAAGATTAGAAATAAAAAGTATTATACTAGACACTTTGTCTTCACCAAGTGATGTAAGAGACTTAGGCAAACATGGCCTTGATTGTCAAGAGCTCTTACGATCAATCTTGGATCCCGAGACGACTCACACACTCTACGATGGACAATGGATGATGGTGGTGGATGATGGTGTTGTGATGGTGGTGGGTGGTGGATGAAGTGTGAGAGAGGTGGTGTGCCAAGGGATGAGATGAAATGAATCCAAGCCCTCCTATTTATAGGCTGAACAGAGAGCTGGACACGGCCCCGTGTCCGCTGGGCACGGCCCCGTGTCTGTCTGACAATCTCTCTCCTCATTAATTGTAATTCGCAATTACAATAAATGCGCCTGCTGTACTTTCGACACGCCCCCGTGTCCGCTGAGCACGGCCCGTGGTGGGCAATAGAAGCTTCTATAGGTTTGTCTTTTCAGCTGCTTCTTGGGCACGGCCCCGTGCTGGCTGAGCACGGGGCGTGTTCAGTCTTCTGATTTCTCTATTTTGCTTTGGAAGGTGCCGTTGAGGGGTCGGGCAGTCCACTAATATTCCTTTTCTTGTATTTATGTTGGATTTAGCTGTCTTTTTGCTTCTTTTGCGTTTTTGAGCTCATTTAATCCTGAAAATACAAAAGGAAGACAAAAACACTCTTTTTCCAATATTAGTACTTAAAAAGGGTTAGTTTTATGCCTTATTTGATGTAATTTATATGTTGCATTTTACACACATCAAATACCCCCACACTTGAACTTTTGCTTGTCCTCAAGCAAAACTCTTTAATATGTGGCTT
>JARYGA010056231.1:0-47593 GCA_030545235.1 Helianthus tuberosus
TTTTGATCGATGTCGTAAGGTCGGTCAAAAAAATAAAGTAAAGTGTCCTATTCACCTTTTACTAGTAAAGGGTAAGTAGGGTGTCGAATCCACGGGGAATCAGTGGAAAGTATGAAAGTTCGTTGCTTTAATTACCATCTATGTCTAAACTAATTGCTTTTTGCAGTTTTTAGAATGATTGTGAAAACAAAATAAATTAGATTTGTAAACAATTGTGAGAAGAGGGACCAATCTCCGGGTTTTCAGGTTATGGCGAAAATCGGTTTACTTAGTTACGACCAGTTGGAAATCACATAGACATGATTTGAAAACTTGTTTAGATAAATAATTAACGGACAATATATTTGATTGCAATGATCCACGATCGAAACCGAAGGATTGATGCAAATGAATAGTAATCCGGTTAATTACCAATCTTAGATTTCATAAACATTACAGATTCAATGATTAAAGGTTTAAGACAATGACATCCTAGAATTTAATCCCGGTTGTTGATGAACAAACCAAATAATTGATGAACAAGAATGAATACGATAATCAAATATTGTTTAATAAAAACAAGAACGATAAAAACGACTAACCGAATGATTAATCAGTTTCTAATCCAAAAAGTCGTAACAATTAATAACCAATGTTTCATACACAAACCCTAGTCCCGGAGACGGTCACGGAACGACTAGCCGCTCATGACGCTCGTGCAATCTTCAAAAGCTTGGTAAGAAATTGAACTCATGATCGATTCGTTGTTGTGCGGAAGATGTGTGTTGAATGATGATGATGTTGCCAAGATGAATTAAGAGTTCGAAGTCGTGTCGTATGGCTGCCAAATCCCCTTACTCGATGATGATGATATGTCCTTTTATAACTAGGGTTTAAAACCCATATAATCTGCTCCCCAAAAAAAAACACGTGCAAACTATTTTTTTATTAATGTTAGCTGCCAAAATTCCGTAAGCCCCATGCATGATACGTAAGCCACAAGTCCATCATTCTGTTCACTTTTGTGAATTCCATGCATAAAACCGTAAGCCACAACCTCCATTCCGTAAGCCTCATGTCACACTTGCTGTTTCTTTTATTAATTGCAAATCAACTTTCATATACTTGCATAATGGCTCCCTAAACTTCAGTATCATTCATTCCTTTTATAATCTTCTTGCATTTCCACTAAATTAAACTTCCAAGTAATGACCAAATAGCCCTTCACCTTTAATGTTTCATAAAGCTTGAACATCCACACTATGTTTCACTTTCCGATAATGACCGAAAGGTCCCTTAACTTTAATGATTCGTGTTTCTTGTATCTCCAAACTATATCTCGAGCCGAACAAGTTCCAAATAACGTAAACTCTCATGATAAACATCCGTGCTTGTTCCGTTCCATCACCATGTGTTCCAAACTTCACCGTTTTACGCGTTTAACCTGCGAAACCATAAAAACCCGTAGTTATCATATTCGAGACATATAATCACGTAAAACAAACTACATCATGTAAGATAAGCACTTTAGCACCGGTGTTTCACACTCTCCATCACTCATTACTAGTTTATGATCTAAAACTTCCCAGGGAGTCATTTTCTGTTTCTGTCTAGAACTTTCTCCGATTTCTCTTTCTGTTTGCTTAAAACTCTTCTCAGCTTCTATCTCTACTTGATTAACATTTTCCTCAATTTCTACCCCTTTTCCTTTGTCTTTTGGTTCTTCAGTTTTAGTAACCTTTCTTGTTGCTGGCTTTTTCCTTCGTACACGCCTCTAGCCCACAAATCTGCTTCTTTTCTTGGGTTTAGGTTTTGCCAGTGGTTTGGATTGAAATTCCATGGGTTCTTCTTTATCAGCGAAGTAACCGGTGAATTCCTTGGAAACTTCTATCTTAACGGGATAGAGGTTAAGATTTTCTAAAGCTTCAGATATCTCATTCATGCTGTTTAGCATATATGCAAAATACATACCAAATGTTAAAATAAAATAACAAAATTTTATAGATAACCCGTAAATATTATTGCATACATAAAACAACTGACAAGTAAATTATACTACGATTTACTGTAAACTTATTTATTTACTAAATAAGGTTTCTGGAAAATAAAAGTGCTAAAACTTTTGAGTATTTAGAGATTTGCATTTTCTGCTACTGTGGCTAGCATATAAAGATCTGTCCATTTCTCATCTAATTTGTCCTCCCAAGGTGATTTACTGATTAAGTCCTGGGTTTCCTGTTTAACTTTCTTCTCTCGGTTTTTCCTTATTTCCTCCTGACTTTTCCTAATAATCAAATTTCTCTTATTAGGAGAAAGTGGTTTCTCGTAATGTGCCTTTCTCACAAATATTCCTTCTTCAGGAATTACATAAAGTTTTGTTTGGGATGAACTTCCCTTCTCGTTGGATGACCTATCTAGTTTAAGATAGATGTTTGACAGCTTTTGTTTACCCATACTGTAATTAACAAATAATCAGTTAATAAAACACATAATCACATACTTGGCAATCAGTAAAATTAAGTATTTCTAAATACTTAATAGGCTTAGATCAGTGGCTCTGATACCACCTTATTTCTGTCACGGCCCCCGACCCGGTTTGACCCGTTTCAGGAGCCGCGGGACAAAAATCCCGTGGTATTTACTTAACAGCGGAAGTTTCTTCAGGATCTTTTTAAAACTGAAATATTTCCCGATTATTTTATTTCACAACTCGGGGTAAAACCCGGTAATTTACAATCTTGAGATTTCACGAAGAAATCTTTTATTTTACAAAACATGTTTCTTTATTTTATACTGAGCCACTTCCTTAAGCTGATAGTGCTTCACGGCACTTTTCCTGGATCACAACAGATCACCTGAAACATGTTTGAAAAAGGTTTTGTCAGCGGGAAATACTGAGTGAATCATTCTATTTACTAAAACGACACATTTGTTATAATTTACAGTATTAAGAGCAATTTCAATGTTTCAGATATCAACAAACTACCCTCGGTATTTGTCACTCGACTCGTTTCTGTGACTATGGTCATATCACCCATTGGCTAACTCCTTGTCCAATGGTGAAGATTATCAAGTAATGTATACAAAACCCCACATACCGGCTGTAATATGGTGATTACAAAGACTTAATCCCTGTAATTATAACTTTGAAAACAAACATGCTTTTGAAAGTAATTTGATAAAAAGAGAATGACTCACATTGCAAATTTAATTATGAACAGAGCTTATCCTACTGATTAGCCTTGATAACCTAGTTTAAATAATCAGGCACACAAACTAGGTTAGTAACTTAATACAACATTTACGATAACTCACGAGATTAAAACCTTCACAACGAATGACAAAGTGCGATACTTAAACATCCATCGATTTAACGACGAATGACAAAGCATAAACCCTAATGTGGGCAGCACTTGAACATCCATTGGATAGTTTAATCGATCGGACATTGAATGGTAGCAGCGATCGAGTTATTACCCTGAATTATGGCAGCACTTCGTGACCAGTGTGTGTTTTTGGGATTGTTTATGCTATAACTCAACGTATGATTCGAATTTGAACGTCGAACGAACACTCAGTTGCATGAAACAGACTGTTCTATTTATACTTGAAATTGGTTTCCCCCGCGTGTCGCGAAGGATGTCGTGGTTCCTTTCGCGACTCGCCTGAGGTGTCAAGGTAGAGTAGGGTAGGCTTGTCACTGGTGTAGGCCTGCTGAGTCGACGTTTCGTGAATTTTCATTTTTGACAGCGTTTTCTGTAGATAACTATAACTAGGGTTTACCCCCCCTAGTTTTAGGGGCCCTAATCCTGATTCCAAATGTTCTAAAAATTTTAGGGTTTGTTCAAAATCACTTGGGTTTCTCAATTAGGGTTTGCTATTGGACAATTTAATTAAATAAATATAACTTTTGATGAGAGTTGTTACAGTTTGTTTTTTATTTCTTGGTATTTGTGTAGTCATCTTTAGTGTCTTTCTCTCACAGAGTTGACTTTATGGAGGCTGCTTTAGGGAGATTCTAAGGATGTGAAGTTTGTAGTTGGCGATGAAATTGATCCGGGCTTGAACCGGAGTGGGATGGTGCAGGTTACCGGGGGGTCTACCCAGGCAGGGGGCTCCGTCGCTGTAGAAGGGGGTGAGGACGCCTCCTCTGATGGGGAGGAGAGTTCTCCCGATCCTGCCCTTGTTAAGCATTCTAATCAAAGCGGTGATGAAGATCTGGAGGTTCGTTTAGTTCGTAAGAGGAAGGCTGCGACTCCTAAGCTAGCCCCTGCTCCTCGTGATATCCGGCAAAGGCTCCGGAGTGCCAGTGGGCAGAAGCCCCCTCCTTCGTCGAAGGCTGCTTCCGAACTTCCCCCTGCTGGGGTCAAGGGTTCTTTGTCCAAACACCTGAGGTATTTAAGTCTTGTGAGTGCACCTTTGTTGGTGAGTTCTTTTTTCTTCTTTTCTACTCGTCGTATCTCTGTTTTATTTCTGATGTTCTTTTTATGCAGGGGAGTTCTCATGATCCCATAGAGATCCCTACTGGTCCCTCCTCTTCCCGTGTTCGGGACAAAACTCCGGAAGTAGGCCTGGCTCACTTTACCTCAGCCTTTGAACTTTCACCTCTTCATGCTACGGGGACCAGCAAACCTACTCAACTTGAGGTTCTTGCTCATCGGTCCCCTTTGGCTCCTCTGTTTGCTGATGCTATCCCCTTCACCTATGTCCCCAGATGGAAAGTGACTCACTCCTCGGTGATAGGGACTCCTGAGGCTGCTAGGGACTTCCTGAGTCATGCTGCTCCTCCCTCTCATAAATTCGTGAATTCTGCTTTGAGGGACGACCTTTTCGATGATCAGTATAGCATGTCTCTTTGTGAGAGCTTTTTCAGGGGTGCTGGCATGCTGCAACGGATTGATGATTTGAGGAGGGCGAATGAGGGTCTCAAGGGTGAGCTTAAGACCTCCCAGTCTGTTGCTGCCGAACTTAGGTGTCAAGTGGTCGAAGCTGAGAGAAAGTTGCAGGAGGAGAAGGTACATATCCTTCCCCCCCCCCCCTCCTTTTTTTCCAACTGTTTCTTGGATTTTTTGTGATGTTTCCTATCCAGGGGGCTGGAGCCATGTTAGAGAGGAAGGAGCAAGCCTGGGAAAAGGAGATGGCGGTGTTGGTGGAAGAGAAGGAAGAGTTGGCCGCTGAGTTAAAGTATCTGAAGGAAGCTGGCTCCGTTTCTCAGGAGCAACTGAATACTATGTATGCGGATTATGGGATAACTTCTGATGATAACCAACGGTTGGCAAAGGAGAAACATTGGTTAATTACTGAAGGTTTCGGAGCCTTCCTTACCGTCGTTGCTCAGTCAAATGAGTTTAAAAGTGGCTTGGAGGAGGTGTATAGGGCATACCGGGATGTTGGCTACCAGGCTGGACTGAAGGATGGCTACATCTATTCTGCTCAGGGCTTGGGTAGAAAGGAAACTCCACTTTACAACTCCAAAGCGAAGAAAAAATTATCCAAGCTGGATGAAGAGTTTGGGAGTAAAACCCCGGCCATTCTCAAGAAAATCCTGGAGCATCCCATGATATCAATTGATGAGTTGTAAGCCCTGTTTTCCTCTGCTGGTCCTTCGTCACCACCATCTTTTTCGAGGGGTGATCCCCAGTGATTTCTAAACACTAATCCCTTTCGATATGGTTGTAATCTGGATAACTTGCTTACCCTAGGATACTTTTAAACTTTTTTGGTTGTTTGGAAGGAGGTCCTTCGTGTTGGGGGGCTCCTAGGTATCTAACCGTATAACTTTATGATTGTGTGTTGTTTCCTTGTCTTTTGCTTGTTTCCTATTGTGGTTTTTCGTGTTGCAGGGGCCTTTGCCAGGGACCAAGTCGGCGCTTCTCTGGAGACCTTTGGGCTATTTTGCAAGAAGCCGTGCTTTGGTCCTAGTCTGTTGTGTTTGTTGTTTTGTATGCTATTTGTTTTTGCCAGAGTTATTGAGGCTTTTCTTTGTATACTTATTTTGCAAATAAATAAAGAGAGACAAGTTTATAATGTGGGATTATGTTTTTGTTTTGTCCGCTTTCTTTGGGTTAGCTAGACCCTGCTTTGCCCCACGGCCGGGCTTTTGGTATGTTTGACATACCTTATACACGTGTGTTTATTTACTAGTTAGGATTATAGCGTTTCTGGGCACGTATGCCTAGATATAATGCATGTTATTTTGCCAAAAGTGGACAGGTTAGTGGTCCGTTTGTCATTTACTTCCTGGGGGTTAAACTTCCCAGCACAAGTTGTTACAAAAGATTTGTCCTTTGGGGAGCCCCAGACTAACAGTTAAATATTACTAAAGTGGCTCTTGGCCGTTTTTCCTGGGGATAGACCCCTCATATATGATACTTCCTGAGTTGCATGAGGTTCCACGTCCTGGGGACCTCCTTGCCTTGGAGCGTTTCCAATTTGCAACTTCCTTTGCCGTTTGCCCATACGACCCGGTAGGGTCCTTCCCAATTGGGTCCTAGTTTCCCGGTGTTCTCTTGTAGGCTAGCTTCGTTGGCCCTTAGGACCAGATCTCCTGGCACGAGGCTAAGCTTTTTCATCTTGGCATTGTAATAGCTTTCCAGTTGCTTCTTGTACTTAGCCTCCTTGACTGCTGCCACTTCTCTCCTTTCTTCCAGCAAGTTCAGGTTCATTCGGATATCTTGCTCGTTTTTTTCCTCCCTGAGCTTCATCCTTGCAGTCGGGGATCCTATTTCAGCCGGGATGATTGCCTCCGTTCCATAGGTTAAGCTGAAAGGAGTTTCCCCGTTGCAATCCTTGGGGGTGGTCCTGTATGCCCATAGTACAAACGGTAGCTCCTCCAGCCATCCTTTTTGTTTCCTCCCGAGCCTTCCCTTCATTCCCTTGATAACACTTTGGTTGGCTCTTTCTACTAGTCCATTGCTTTGGGCATGAGTGACGGAAGTAAACACCTGCTGTATGTGCATCTGTTCGCACCATGGCTTGAAAGGTCTTCCAGCAAATTGGACACCGTTATCACTTACCAGTTCTTTTGGGACCCCATACCTGCAGATGATGTTATCTAGTACAAATCGCCTCATCTGTTCCCCGGTTATTTTTGCCAAGAGCCTTGCCTCGATCCACTTAATAAAATAATCGATGGCAACCACCACATACTTGACCCCTCCAGGGCCCTCCAGAAATGACCCGATTATGTCGATGGCCCATTTTTGGAAGGGCCAGGACGTTGAGACTGGTATCATCGGGTGTTTGTGTCGATGAGTCATAGGTGCATGTACCTGGATATTGTCACACTTTTTAATCTCCTCGGCTGCTGTTTCGTACATTCGTGGCCAATAAAATCCCGCATTCATTGCCTTTGCTACTATCGTTCTTGGCCCCGAATGCATTCCACAAATCCCTTCATGCATCTCCCTGATCACGTACCCAGCTTCTTCCATGTCAACGCACTTCAGGGATGGGCCTAGGTATGATCTCCGGTATAGTTCTCCATCAACCAACTCATATTGTAAGGCCTTTACCCTTATTTTTCTAGCTGCCCAATCTCCCTCGGGTAATGTTCCGTCTCTGAGGAACTTTATGATCTGTGTCATCCATGTTTCTTTTGTATTCTCAACTGCAGTTACCTCCCTTGTGCTGAGGGAGGGAGAGGTCAAGACTTCCACTTTGACTTCTCTTGCTAGATGGTCGAATGCTACCGAGGCCAGCTTACTGAGGGCATCAGACTTTCTGTTTCTATCTCGGGGGATGTATTCTAACTTGAAAGTTTTAAATGCTTCAGCTGTCTCCTTCACTTTTGCCACGTATTGAGACATGGTGTTGTCTTTAGCCTCATACTCTCCTTGGTACTTTTTGACCACCAGCTGTGAATCGGTGCTAGCTTCCACATGCCTTGCTTTCATTTTTTGTGCCAGCCTCATCCCTGCTAAAAGGGCTTCATATTCTGCAGTGTTGTTGGTGTTCTCGAAATCCAGTCTTATGGCGTAGGTTAACTCAATTCCTTCAGGGCTTATCAAAGTGACACCTACTCCGCTTCCTTCTTCACTAGAGGCCCCATCTGTGAGTAGCTTCCACACGGCCTCGTCCTCTTTCTCTTTTTCTTCTTTTTCCAGGGCTTCCCATTTTAGAAGCTCTTTTTCCTCATCCTCAGGGACTTCTGCTAAGAAATCGGCCAGAATCTGTCCTTTCATGGTTGTTCTGGGTTTGAACTCCAAGGAGTGTTCCCCCAATTCCACGGCCCATTTAGCCAACCTTCCCGACAGCTCCGGCCTCCTGAGTACCTTTTGGAGGGGTTGATCAGTCATCAGGGTGATCTTATGCCCTTGGAAATACCTCCTGAGTCTTCGGGATGCAAAAACAAGGGCCAACGCTAACTTCTCCAGAGGCATGTAGCGTTCCTCGGGACCTTTAAGCTTTCAGCTGATGAAGTATATTGGTATTTGTTTTCCTTCCCGTTCTACCATCATGACTACGCTTATGGTTGTTTTTGAGGCGGACAGATACAAGAGCAAGTGCTCTCCGGGTACTGGGTGTCCAATGTTGGGAGTTTGCAAATATAGGCTTTCATTTCTTGGAAGGCAGCCTCCGCCTCTGCGGTCCATTTAAACTTGTCTGTTTGGAGGCAGTCCTTCAGCACCCTCATGAAGGGGAGGGTCCTGTCAGCTACTTTTGACAAAAAATGATTAAGTGCGATTAGCCTCCCGTTCAGTTGCTGGATGTCTTTCAGGGACCTGGGGGATCGCATTTCAGCTATAGCTTGAGTTTTCTCCGGGTTAGCTTTGATCCCGCCCTTAGTGACCACTACTCCCAAGAATTTTTCTTCCTCTACCCCAAAACAGCACTTCCCGGGGTTTAGCTTCATATTCACATCTTGCATAGTGTGGAGGGTCTCAGCTATATCATCTATCATGGCCATCTCGGTCAGGCTCTTGATAACGATGTCATCAACGTATACTTTCAAGTTCCTTCCCCGTTGTTCCCTGAAGAGGCTGTTCATAAATCTTTGATACGTGGCCCCAGCATTTTTAAGACCGAAGGGCATTTTTGTATAACAGAATGTCCCTTCGTCTGTGATGAAGGCGGTTTTCTCCTCGTCCTCTATTGACATCTGGATCTGATGATATCCTTTGTAGGCATCCAGGAAGCATTTCAGGGGATATTGGGACAAGGAATCTACATGGACGTCTATTTCTGGGAGGGGGTAACAGTCCTTAGGACATGCTTTGTTCAGATCTTGGAAGTCGATGCACATCCTCCATCCCCCGTCCATCTTCTGAACCATGACCGGGTTGGCGACCCAGGATGGGTACTTTACCTCCCTGACTATTCCCGCTCTGAGCAGTTTCCTGGTTTCTTCACAGGCGGCCCTCCTTTTGCCGAGACCCATGCTTCGCTTTTTCTGTTTCACTGGCTTTGCCCATGTGTATGTGTTGAGTCGATGTTCAGTCAGGCTTCTGGGGATTCCTGTCATGTCCCCATGTTGGAATGCAAATACATCTATGTTGATGAGGTGTAATTCCTTGAGAGCACTCTTGCATTTGTCACTTAGGTGACTTCCCACTTTGACCGTTTGCTCTGGGAACCTATCGCAAAGGATCCATTCCTCGACTCCTTCTTTCCGGGGTTTTTTGGGTGCTTCCCCTTCGGACACAGAAGAAATTACCTCGTATGCTGATTTTACCCAAGCCAAGCCCTTCAGCGTCTGAAACACTAAGGCTCAGTGGGGGTGGATGCCTGTGCTTGTAAATCCCCGATCCCAGGTCTCCATAAGATTGCGATATACTTCGAGGGTGCTCGTACCACTGTGAAGGTCAGGTTTATTGTTCGGACCCGGTCTCCTACCCCGACTGTGAATGGGAGTCTGATCTTTCCCAAAGGGTGCGACACACTGTTTTTGAATCCTATTAGAGGGATGGAATCATCCTCAAGCCTATCTCTTACATCCCTGTCGAACCTGAGGAAGTAGTGTTCGTATATAACCTCTACCCCAGATCCCCCGTCCACGTGTATTCTAGCCACCTTGTGGCCAGCTATTATGGCTGAGATGTTTAGTGGGAGCCGCTGTACCTCATTTTCCTCCAAGTGTGGCATTAGGATGGGAGCCTTCATGCAGTCCGGGGAGCCCAGGATTCTGGCCTTTACACTCCTGGTGGTATCAAACTCATTTCTCCTTCTAACCATATCTACATCTGCCCTCCCAGGCTCCCTTGCATCTTTCCCCTTGCGATTCCCCCTCCTTCCTTAATTTCCTTAACCAAATGGGCCAGTTTTCCCGTTTTTACCGCGGCTTCTATTTCCCTCTTTAGGTACATGCAATCGTCAGTTTTATGGCCAAATCCTTTGTGGAAATCACAATATTCGCTCGGCTGTGCCTTTGGCCCGGGCTTTATGGGTGGTGGCCTTGGGAAGGAATTCTTCACCCTCTCAGTGGCTAATATTTCGCTCGGGGTCTTGGTGAGAGGGGTGAAGCTGTCGGAGTAGGGGGATGGGCCTATCCCCCGAGGTCTGTATGGGGAGTACGAGGGTCTTGTTCTATCATGCAACATTCTATCAAAAGCAGGTTTACGGGAATAGGGTGTACCTTTATCAAGAGGTTTTGTAACCAGGGTGACCCTTCGGGGTGGGGCGTCTGTCTCCTTGGCTTTGCTGACTGTGTCTTTGCCCCTGACAAAGGCCCTGACCCTGTCCATGAGATTGTCAAACGAGTGAGGGAACTCTTCCGCCAGTTTCTCGCATAGTTGTGCATGCTTTAATCCGTTTACGAAACTGCTGATCTTCATGACTTCCGGGACGTCCTTGATGTTCATGCTTTCCTTGACAAACCTTTCCATGTATTGGTCTATCCGTTCGTTATCCCGCTGCCTTATGTGTAATATCTCGTTTGGGTTCTTGACCACTTTTCTTTGCTGGCCAAAGTTCCTCAGGAACTTTTCACTTAGCTCTTCGTAGCTATCAATCCCCCCAGGAGGGAGGCTGTCAAACCAGAGCCGGGCTCCCTCCGTCAGGGTCTGTACGAACATATGGCACCAGACTGGCATGGGCCACCGCCCTAGCTGTCCTGCTCCCCTGAAGGCATGTAGATGATCTTCGGGGTCTCTTATCCCATCATACCGGTCGAAGTTTGGGGGAAGTTTTGTTTTAGGGGGCATAGGTGCCTCTGCAATCCTCCGAGTGAACTTTGAGACTTCAGCTAGGTCTCGAGGAAGGTAGGGTTGGTCCAGACCGTCACCACTTTGATCTCCTTTCTCTTTTCCTTTTCCCTTCGGTTTCTTTCCTGTGATGAGATCTTCCCGTTCTTCCGAGGACATTTGTCTGAGGGCTGTCATGAATGTTTCTAGTGGATCACTGCCACTGCTCTTGCTCTTAGGGTTTGTCTCGTCCTGGTTGGGAGGTGTATCGAAAGACAGTTTAGCCCTAAGGCTGTTAAGCTTTTCTTGTCTCTCTAGGTCTTCAAGACATCGTTTTAACTTGTCCTTATGCATGGCGACAAAATCTGGAGTGATGGCCTCTTCTTTTTCTAGGATTTCTACCTGGTCCTCGTTCTCGTCCTCATGAGTTATGTCTTCTACTGTGACTTTGTCATGGTCATTATGCACCGTCTGGGTGATGTGTGAACCGGGTGTAGTATCCATGTTGTCGTTTCTGAAATGGGTTATCTTTAACGTCGGAGTTCAGTGTGGAGACACCGGTCAGGCTGATGTCCCACGGATGGCGCCAATGTCGAATACCCAAATCCCGGCTGATGTTCAATGGATCTTCGCTGACGTCAAGATGTTCCGTTTCTTGTAGCTACAAAAGAATAAATCGTTAGCCTCGTCACGGAGGGCCCCGGGAGGGGGATCCGTGACGAAGCTCCGGCGTGAGAGTAAGTAAACTTGCCGGAGAGATGTAGGAGCCTATTCCGATGAGTATAATCACCGAAATGTTCCTTCAAAGGTGTGAATCCAATACATGTTGTGTATGTGATTAATGTGTGAGAATATTGGTCGGAAAGTAAATGTGAGAGTAGTAAATGAGAGTGAAGTAAATGAGATAGTCCTGAAGATGATACATCTCCCCTTTGTTATCGTTTTTCTTCTTCTTATATAAGTCTTAGACCTTATCTTGCATGTGGGATATTTGTTGAGATGATCTGACGGTTTTAGGAAGTCTTCGAGGGGCTCAGACACGTGTCTGACCCCTAACGGTTAGATTGGCAGCGTCATTTAATGTTTCGGCAGGAGAAGTACAATGCCAGCCATGATACTCTTCTTATCAGTCATTAATGGAGGCCTGGATGCTCTGATTCCTCGTTTCCCGCTCGTTTTGTAATGGAGAAACCTTAATGGACAAGTTAGACTCCGGTTGGGCTTGTATCCTGTTGGGCCCGTATGTAGACAGCCCAAAGCGGGTAAAAATGGGGTTCCCCATTGGCCCGTCGTCAGGTGCGATGGAGATGGTACATCTAGGGTTGTAAATGAACCGAACGTTCAACGGATAGTTTGTGAACTGTTCAACTGGAAGTTCGTTTATGTTCGTTTGTCTAATTGATGAACAGACATGAACAAAAAATTTCGTTCTGCTAGTTAAATGAATGAACACGAACATATGTCTCATTCGTTCAATTGCGTTCGTGGATGTTTAGTAAAGTGTTCGTGAACATTCATTCGTTCATGTTCGTTTGTTTATGTTGTTCATTAAAAATAATTTTGCATTTATTTATTTTATCTAAACTTGTTTATATTCTTAAATTCGTATTTATTTTATTACCCAAACAAATAAAATAGAAAACCATATCTCCGCCTTGTGTATGCACCGTTCCACTTTCCTTCTTATTATTTACATCGAAAAATACTATCGACATTCATTCAACGATTAGGGCTTTAAGGTCTAGCGCCGCTCCCTCTCACTATTCACCTCTAGCGTCCGTCGTCTTCGCCGATTTTATATGTGTTCCTTTGTGTTCGTGAACACGTTCCTTTCCTTAATGAATGAACACGAACAAAAAATCTCGTTCGGTAAGTGTTCAAGAACCATTCGTGAACACATTATATCTTTAACGAACGAACACGAACAAGGTGTTGTTCGTGTTCATTCACTTGTTCGTGTTCATTCAGTTCATTTACAGCTCTAGCTACATCCGTTGTTTTAGGTGAATTTTTATGCATTTATTTAATTGGTTGTGTTCATTATTATACATTTAAGGTGTCATTTATTAGTCATTATGTATTGAGTTAATATGAAACAAACCCTTGTATGAAAAAGCATCTCAACTTCTTCTTGCATCTCTAGACCGATCTCAATGATGCAGTTTCAGTTTTTGTAACCAAGTGTGTTGGGTGGGTGGGTGGCTAGCTTGCTAGCAGTTTATATGCATGTATTTGGTGGCTAGATTGTTTGGGGTCTGTTGTATATGTTTAGTTATTGTTTGTTGTGGTTAAACAAAATTGGCCTTCCAAAAAATAAAAAATAAAAAAAATAAACTAAACTTGAATAAAATGTACTTATTGATAAAATGTTATAAAAACATAAATTAGTAACATAATCATTACTAGTGAGCCCCTTGGAGATGCTCCAAATATTTTATACTAGTGTAATCGGGGATAATTTTTTTATGTATGATGAATGAATATGTTGTCTTTTATAATATTAACCTTTCTTTTTTTATTGTTACACTGCATCATTTGAAAATTATAAATCTTGTCATCCAAGAAAGTATAACAAAAAGGGTTATTAGTAAAACTTATTACAATCGAAAATGACAATTACATTTATTTACATCTCCGATCGCCGAATGTTGCTTGATATATGAAAATATAAATGGTTCGGTTTAGTTCGGTTAATTTCGGTTAACCGATGGTACAAAAAATAACCGATAATCGACTTTCGGCTAATGTGACTTTGGTTCGGTTTTATCTCGATTTCGGTGAACGGTTGGGTTATTGCTCACCAAGTAAAAAATAAATTTGCTGTAAAAAAAGGAAGAAGATAGTATTGAATAACTAATGTGACTTTTAACAATATTAATAAAATATAGAGTAAATTATATTTTGAGTCCTTATGTTTTGATGGTTTCAGTTATCTAATTCCAATTTCCAATATTTAACTAACTGAACACCTGATTTAACTCTCTAAGTCTAATTTCTAATTGTAACTATTTGAGTCCAATTGACCAACTCTGTTAGATTTACTTAGTTGTTTCTTTTATAAAATGACCAAAATACACTTACCGTTAAAAAATGAATATATATATATATATATATAGGGTAAGGTTCATGCGAGAACCACCCTTATTGCGAGAACCGCGAGAACCAATGTGAACACAAAATAAAATCTAAAAAAAATCAAAAAAACACTCAAATTTTTTTTTTTTTTTTTAATATTTTTTAATAAAAAATCGCTATATTTCGTTCCCATAAAAAAAAAAAAAAAAACTTTTTTTTTTCGAGTAAGAGTTATCCATGCACATGTGCATATGTATCATTACTTCAACAAATTCGGTAATACGTTATCAGGAATAGACAATTGCACTTTAATTTACAATACCATTAGTAATACACTACTTTTTACATTACCAATATTCAAAATGCACATGTGCATAATTAGGTATAACCATGATATAACGTGTTTTGGTACAGAAAGTTTGTGATTTTGAATGGAGAAGTAGACCCATATACATGTTTTTTGGTTAGTTATATCTAGTGGTTGATGGTTTGGTTATAGTTGTCAATTTTTTATGTAATATGTTGATTGGATGTTATAAATGGTGTTTACATACATGTAATAAAGTGAAAATATTGTTAATGGTATTGTATTATGGATGGTAGGAGGTAATGGTATTGTATTATGGATGGTAGGAGGTAATGGTAGTGTATTATGGATGGTATGATAGATGAAAGGGAAAGTGTATTCAAAGTGGTGTACCAAAACACCTTATTTCATGTTGATACATATGAATGCACATGTGCATTTCTAATATTGGTAATGTAAAAAGTAGTGTATTACATATGGTAGTGTAAATGAAAGCGCAATTGTCTAATATATGTAATGAATTACGGAATTTGTCAAAGAAATGACAAAAATGCACATGTGCATGCTTGTGTATTATGGATGGAATGATAGATGAAAGAGAAAGTAGTGTACCAAAACACCTTATTTCCTGTTGATACATATAGATGCACATGTGCATTTCTAACATTGGTAATGTAAAAAATAGTGTATTACACGTAGTAGTGTAAATGAAAGTGCAATTGACTATTATTTGTAATGAATTACGGAATTTGACAAAGAAACGACACATATGCACATGTGCATGGATAACTGTTACTCAAATTTTTTTATTTTTTTTGAAATTTTTTTTTATTTTTTTTATTAACAAAATATAGCGATTTTTTCAAAAAAAATAGTAAAAAAAAATAAAAAAAATTTTTGGGTGTTTTTTAGATTTTTTTAGGAATTACTGTTTGTGTTCACACTGGTTCTCGCGGTTCTCGCAATAAGGGGTGGTTCCTAACGGATCTTTGTCCTATATATATATATATATATAGGGGAGGGTTTAAATGAGAACGCTAAATATTGTGAGAACCGTGAGAACAAATGAAAAAACCGCGAGAACTTGGTAAAAAACGAATCAAATTCAAAATTTTTTTCTACACTTATCATTATTATTCGAATACAATATTAGAAATTTAATTTACATGTTTAAATTTACGCGAATTCGTAAATAAAGAAAATTTACACATGTGTAAGTTTGCCATTTACACATGTGTAAATCTCTTATATTTACACATGTGTAAAAAATCTAAAAATAGTGATTTTGAAAGAAGAAATGAATTATTTGATGTTGTAAATTCTTTTTTTGATGTTGTATCTTAACTACAATGAGGTTTGTATTAAAAAAATTGGTTTTGATTGGTTTTTTCATTCGTTCTCACGGTTCTCACAATATTTAGCGTTCTCAAGACAACCTTCCCCTATATATATGAAAAAAACAAAAGTACTCTCTTAGCAACACCTTTTTACTCCTCGCGTTTTCTACCAATGTTCACAAACAACTCTACACCCCAAATCTGCTACAGATTCTTCAAATTCAAACCACCGAAAACACAATTACATAATTGATGCCAACAACATACTGATTAGAACAAATCAACACGAAACATCTCCAATCGCCGAATGTTGCTTGATACAAAACTACTAATATCAATCCACTATAACACGATTACAAACACTAATCGACGCTTAGAGCATACTGATAGTGAGAATAGATATAGGGAATGGATAGTGATCCTATAGGGAAACACAATTTACTCTCTATATCTTTTCCCTATTTTAGGGATTCAAATTGAGTGCAAAAAATAATTAAAACCTTTAAATGTTTCCCTTAAATTATATGAATGTTGATGATATAAAGTTTCCCTTAAACCTCAAATTTTTACCTCTTCTAAATCACAAATTCTAGATTTCATATACATTTTGGGCGATCTTTAACTTCTATAAAAATCGTATATTAGATCAATCCCCTAGGCAAAAAAGAAGAAATGCACTAGTGTGAGCATATTGTAACACTAGACACATTTGTACCTATCTCTACTTAGAGAGAACTTGTAACGATGATAAGTGAAGTGATGATCCTACTAAGTGTCTTTGGGAAAAGTTATTGTAATAATAATCTCTACCAAGTATTTTAGGGAAAAATCTTGTGATAGAGAACTTTTGTGATGGTGATACAAATATTATTGATAATTTTAGCGGTGTTTCCCACCAGTTTAGAGATAAGTTGATGAAGAAAGCCCTTAGATAAGGGCGGAGGTAGGGATGTTAATCAAACCCAAAACTCAAAATATTTGAAACGAGTAATGGGATGAATATTCGGGTTATAAGACCGGGTATGTGGTTAGTTTTAATTTTTTTTTGTAGGTATGGGTTAGGTGATACCTAGTTAGATTACCCAAAAACATATACCCATTTACAAAAACTAAATACCCGAAATTGTTAATTTTAATTTCGGTTTTTCATTAACCCCAGTTTAATAGTTGTTCATGCTAATAGTTTCATTATGTGTAAAATGTTTTTTTTTTCTTTTAAAATATGTATTTGATAAAAAATTTTATATATTTCTACGGATGCCCCGCTTGCGGTATAAGCATATAATGTATATATGTGTGGGTCATCGGGAGCAAAGGTGAAAGTACACTAATTTTAACGGTATTTTACTAATTTCATGAAAATAACGTTACAATTAGGAGACGGTTAATCATGCATCATATGGTGGCGTTGATAAAAAAAATACTCATCCCTACCATCTTAGGTGACTTGGAGATCTCTTGGAAGTTACATTTATACATCCCATGTGATAATCAATTGCATATTTAAACATCCAATGAAGACACCTACCAAAATATATAATGGAAAAAATGAATGAATTTCGGTGAATTAATGCCTTTTATGATTGTACTTGGATCATTAAGTGATTAAACATTGAAATTTACCAATAAGTCACGTGACTTAATGAAGTTGAAGCAACTTAAACATTCATTGCCTAACAATAACATTATGTAGAAAGAAAAGAAAACTTAAATCAATAGCCGTAAGTCCTTATTAACATGTAACAGGTTCATTCACAACAACTTAATCGGTTATGTCACGCACCAAAATATAAACCACACCATATTTTTTGTGTTACAAGATGGCTTAACGGAAACTTCATTTAATGCTTCCGTCCGACACACAGTGTTAATAGTGTCCCTTCTCGCGTTGAACGATGGTGTAAAGTTAGGAGTAGATTAGATTGTTGTTGAAAAAAAAAATCTGGTGCTAAGTAATTAAGTATCAATGTGGTCTTAGAAGGTGCAGGCCCAACTATTTCTAAGCCTGATCTTGATAGGCCCATACTTGATTTTTGAATGTGCAGGCCGAACGAACCCTATCTAGTAAACTAATATCTTACCAAAAGTAAATAAATTAAAAAAGAAAAAGCAAAAGAAAATATATACCGAATTTTTCAATGGAGCCATTTTTCATTTTTTATAGTAGTTAGATTAACCGAAATTGCCAAAAGTTGATAGAAGAAGCAAAAGAAAATATATACCAAAATTTTCAATCGAGACATTTTATTTATATGTTAGATTAGATTAGATTAACCGAAACAAGAAATATTTCAGTGTTTTTATTATGTTACGGTGTATATTTAATGATTGATGGTTAACCTAGGAAATTTTAAAATTTTTGATTTTCTTAGCATAAAATGTTTTACTACCACGATTCCATGAACTTGACTCCACTTAATAGATGTTATATTACATGCATTAGTTTGAAGTTTCTATTTGCCTCTATAGATTTAGCTTTAAACATTGTCTAGGTATTTAAGTAAATTTGTTCTATCTATGTATTATTTAATAACTTTATCTGAATTAAGATATGTTATAGGATTAAGTTCAGATGAGATATCCTCTGAGTTGTGAGAACCGTATGAACTCCTACTTTCCGTGTGAGTTTTCAACCAAAATTTGCATAAATGTAAGATTAACATTTAACAGAGACATCTGTGAAAAAAATTGACGAGCCAACATTTATTCGATATTCAAGTTTGATTTACACTGCTATAAATGGTTGTTGGTGTCATCAGCCCCAGAACGTTACGGCGTTGTAAATTTAGATTACATCAATGTAAAAAGTCGTATACGATATTTTTTATTTTTATTTGAAAAAAATTTATAGAAAAAAATTTGTAATTTTTTTTTCAAAAAACCTTTAGATCAAAAAGTTCTTAAGTTATCATAACTAAAGCTAGTTATTAATTTAACAATTCCCTATTATTTTATATGTAAGTATATATGTTGTGGTACACATTATGTTTCATTTTTTAAAAAAAAAAAAGCGTTTTTAATGTAGTTTTAACAGTCATTGTCGAGCCTTTTCTACATCATTTATAAAACAGAAAAAATATTGTACATTAACAAAAATATATATACATGGTGGGAGTTGGCTACAAAGTGTAAAAAGTCAAAAAAAAAAAACCTCATATTGTCAACCATAAAACACACTCAAAACTCACAAATAACATAGTGAAGATTACTAAAATATCATATTTGTGGGTTTTGTGTTGTGTTTTGGATGATAAGACTTTGATTATCGAATGACTAACATTAGTGTGTTTTATGTTGATTATCATGTTGTGTTTTATATTCATAGTTGTACAATGGTGTGTTTGAGTTTTTAAGGACTGTTAGGGTTTGAATATTGTGTTTTAGTGATCTTCAGTATGTTATTTGTGGTGTTGAGTGTGTTTTATGGCTGAAATTGTAGTGTTTTATGACTTTGTACACCTTGTAGGAAAAATGGACTTTGTAGCCGAACCTCACCCTATACAACCCGAAAAGTCCTGTTATTGAAGTAAAGTAGCTTGTATTAATTATGATATTTCACATAATATCTACAACTTTAAGAATTTATGCCATGTTAGCAGAATGCAAGAAGACATTAGTAAGGCGTCAAACAATAACTAGGAATGATATATCTTATGTAAGACTTTTTGTTTTTAGTAACAATATCAATATAAATGTTTTAATGTTTTTAGTAACAATATCAATATGTGCGTAAAGGATCAAGTTGACGAACTTATTCAAGATTTATCTAAGACCTTTGAGGTAAGAGATTGTTCATGAAAATCAGCAATCCATAGTTGGATAATTGCAGTGTTTATAATTCATGTGAGTATAAGGGTTCATATATATATGTTAGTTATTAGGGTAGTATATGTTTCTGTTATTGTTTTCTTGCTATGATGAGTTGATGATTATATTGTTTGTTACGATGACAGATGCCTTATATGCTACATGAAACAATCTAGACGAAACTAGATTTTGAACTTGTAAGACATGACATGTTTATAGCCTTAAATGTTACGTTAATGTTAGTGTCTAAAGTTTTCGATGTTGTCTCAAAGCGTCTAATGTTAACACTAAAGTCTTAAAGCATCTAACGGTACACTTTAAGCAACATATTACAGGGAAGTGCCTTGACAATGTTACAACCATGTAACGTAAGGAATTATAGTATATTATGATATGTCATGTATGTTATGATATAATGCATGTTAAAGTTCTATAGATGTTGATGAAGCTAAAACCCACCCACTCACCGTATCTAACTTTTAGTATGCACATTAGGTTCAAGTATAATCATTTGAGAGCTCTTGTAGACGTTAGGGGCATTGGATTGAAGGCTACCCCATCCTATGAACTGGCATCCTATTTATCCTTGGGGAAAATTACGAAAATGTAGGTTAACCAAAAGTATTTTCAGATTTGTCACCCTCATGCGTATTTGGAAGGACTCATCCGGCTTGGATGCGTCCATATGCAGACCCTTTAAACACTCAAATAAAAATTGGACACGTGGCGTTTTGCAGGTGGGTCCAGACGCATCCCAGCTTCTCTTTCTCTCTCCACTCTCTCTCCTCTGGATGCGTCTCTTTCTCTCTCCTCTCTCTCTCTCTCCTCTCTCTCTTCTCTTTCTCTCTCCTCTCCCTCTTCTCTTTCTGGTTCTGTTAACAAGGAGTCCAAAATGTACAACCAATTGGTTCAGAGACTCCATAAGGGTGATTTAGAAACCTGACCTCAGAAGCCCCAAAGAAACAAATTACCTTTTTTACTTTTTATAATCATTTTTTACCCAACTTTTTCAAACTTCATGTGAGTTTGTGTATGTCATGCGCCTTCTTGTAGTGCACTGGCCACTGGGTATGCCTTATTCTTGTCACCGGTTCTGTAGATCGAATCTGTCATTTACTCACCGGTTCACTAAGAGAGAGGACATTGCAATTTCTAGTATACAAATTCTATACTGCTGTATAGAATTTGCAGGTTAATTGTCATGATACATGCCGTTCATAAAAAAGAATTGGCTATAAATAGCGGGCCGTGGGACGAGATCTGGTGCACCAGTTCGAACGAATTTCAAATTCTCTCGCTCTCGTTCTCTTATTCTGATGGAAATGTGGTTGCAACCATGGTGTCTTGTGAGGAAGGTTAACTGTGGCTGTACCTATGAATTTGAATTCAGGGCTGATAGAGATAGAGGATAGAGAAAGAGAAGAGAGAGCGGAGAGAGGAGAGAGAAAGATGAGAGAGAGAGGAGAGAGAGAAAGAGAGAGATGAGAGAGAAATAGACGCATTAGAAACTTGCCCGACTCATCCCGTGCTCCAAGGACGCATCCCGTGCTTGAAGGACGCATCCCGTGCTTGAAGGCCGCATCCCGTGGCCACGTGTAGGGTTCCTTTTCCCGACCAACTTCTTGCCTATTTCCACACCCTTATAGACGCCTCGTATAGGCCTATACGAGGCGTCTAGGGCTCCTTTTCCCGACCAACTTCTGAACCTCGTACAACGTCACATCACACACATTAGACGAGGAGTCTAGGCCTGTACGAGGGACCAATACGAGGGTACTAAGACGCCTCGTATAGGCCTATACAAGGCGTCTTAGAGTCTGATTTGACTATGTGTCTGAGATTTGACTTAAAGCAATATGGGGCGTATAGAGCTATACGAGGCGTCTATATTTAATATAAAGTGCAACATACAGTGCATTGTTGGTCCACCCGAGCATTCAACGTTCATTTCATTCTGTTTCTTCTACGAGCTCTTGTTGTTTGCATTTGTGTTCTTATCATCCCGAAGTGTTGAAATGTCATCATACTGGGATGGCAACTATGTCTTCGGGCAGTATTCTAGCGACAATTGGGTGCCCGAAAGCATTCCGGTAACAGTTATTAGCTTAATTTTTTTAATTACTTGTTGTGTTAGTTTATTATTTACTAATGATGATACGGTCGTCTATTTTGGAGGAGTCTGGCGTTCCCGATTCTAATGAGCAAGAGGAGGTTGTGTCTAGTATACAAGGAAAACAAAACATACCGTTTCTAGATTTGAACACGCATCCTCCTGTTGATGAAACAGCCCCTGTAGATGACTCATACCATGCTGGTCAACCAAGTTACCTGACGCAACAAGGGTATCCGGATTATAGATACGGGTGTGAATACTCTTACGGATGAGACGGTGGATACGGAGGAAACGGTGGATACGGAGGAGACGTTGGATACGGAGGAGACAGTGGATACGGAGGAGACGGTGGATACGGAGGAGACCGTGGATACGGTGGATACGGAGGAGACGGTGGTTATCAGCAATTCATTTCCTCGGGCACTCCTTCCGTTCATCAAAACAATCCGGACGTTGGAGGATATGGTGGATATGGTGGTTATGGTAGAGGTGCACAAACCGGTTAATTTTAATAACCGGTTCGGTTAACCAGTTATACCGGTTAATTTGACTTTTTGACTTTAACCGGTTAATGCTTTAACCGGTTATTACTTTAACCAGTTATTTTTTTAACTGGTCCGGTTAATTACTTTAACCGGTTCGGTTAATTAACCGGTTATTTTCGGTTATTAACCGGTTTTTTTTGCCTTTTTTTTGAATTTTTCGGTTAACCAGTCTATCGGTTAAAAAACCGGTTTAAAAAAAACCGGTTAATAACCGGTTATTATACTAAACACTTATAACCGGTTACTAACCTACGGTTAAAAATAACCACTAACCGGTTATTCCTAAATCGGTTATTAACCGGTTACAGTTTCGGTTAATAACCGGTTACGGTTAATTAACCGGTTATTTTGTGCACCTCTAGGTTATGGTGGATATGGTAGATATGGTGGTGAGGCACCTCCCATCCCGGACAATCCGTACTTAAAAAAGCAGGTATCAATTACTATTTTATTAATATTAATATTATTATTTATTATTTATTATTTATTATTATTTATTTATTATTATTATTGTTATTATTATTATTATTATTGTTATTATTATTATTATTATTATTATTGTTGTTGTTATTATTATTATTATTATTAATATTGTTATTATTATTAATAATGTTATTATTATTATTATTAATATTGTTATTATTATTATTATTAATATTGTTATTATTATTAATATTGTTATTATTGTTATTATTGTTATTATTATTATTGTTGTTATTATTATTATTATTGTTATTATTATTGTTATTCTTATTATTCTTATTATTATTATTATTAATATTGTTATTATTGTCGATGTTACAGGTTTTCAACTCTTTAGATGAACTAAAGAAACGGATACAAGAAATAGCAAACGCGGATGGTTTCGTTATTGTCACCCGTCGATCAAAGAAAACCGGGGGAAGAACCGGGAGGGTATGGCTTGAATGGGATCGTGGTGGTGAGAACCAGACTACAGCAACACTTAGAAAAGCCGGAAGCAAAAAAATGGGTTGCCCGTTTTACCTGCTGGCTGTGCGAAACCACCCGTATGAAACCTGGGAGATAAAAAACGGAAAAATTGAACATAACCACGAACTTTGTGAGGACCTGTCGGCCCACGCGTTTGTGCGAAGGTTTACTCCAAGCGAAATTGTAACACCCTCACTATTATAAAAGGGTTTTATTACTAATGACGACAATTAATTGTGTTCTTACGAATACACGTACATGTAAAATACGGGTTTACTAAAAACTTTTACAGTTTAAAAGTTTGACAACATATTGTATATAGGTTCGTCGTTTAAAAGTTACGACGCAAAGCAGTGCGGAAGCTTGTATCTTGGTCGTGTTCGGTTCTTCGTTGAGCTTGATCTTCGTCCGGGAATCCTTGACATTCACCTATGACCAAAACCAACTTAAAAGTTAGCTTTGATAGTTAAATAACAAGTTTAAACAAGTTATATGGGTCAAACAAACAAAATTAAACAATTTTCGGATTCAGGAGGGGCTAGACGTTACGCCTAGGGGCTAGACGCTACACCTAGCCCCTTTTTTGACAGCAAGCTGCTTATTTGTTGTTGCACTTTCCAGCTCAACCTTTTTATCAAGTCCAAACTTAAAATCACCATAACTTTTGATTCGTAAGTCCGTTTTAGGTAATTCTTTTTCCTACGCATCCGTAATTAAATTACCAATGCATCTATCAAGATTATTATATCAAAAATTGGATGTACGGGCTGAAAGTCTATAAATGCCTTATGTATTTATTTGACCCGTTTAGTTTTTGCATTAATTTAACCACTAACAAATTTTATATCCGCAAGACGTATTTACCCAACATCCGGGGCTTTTGATCACCGGAGTTTCATTACCAAATCTATGGTTTCACGCACTTGTAATCCGCCATTGCCAAATGCTATTCTAAACACACTTTTACTACTTACTAAACAATTATTCGACCCGTTTGGCTCATTTATGGAATCCTCCATTTCTAATGACTACCAAACGCTTTCTAATCTAATTTTAACTCATTAAATCAAGTAGTGAACATTGTTACTTCAACTAATACCAATCTTTATTCTAAAACACAACTATGAACGATTACAATATCTAATTTGCATAATGTAACGAAACAAGTTACATACCTTCATAATTCATCAACATTGCTTTCTAACCATAATTACCCATTCCCGAGCTTGTCAACCTTATCGTATCCCTTCAAATCCATGGTTTACGCTTTTATAACTCAAATTTAACGAGTGACATTCGAGTCACTTCGAACACTACCATTTCGACCATTATTTTAACCCGTTCTTTATCTAGTGAATTACATCACTTTACTTACTTTCCCATTATGACTAATTAAACAATATTATCAATAAACATATCTAACCAACTATTTATTTTGACCCGTTTGGTTTGTCGAGTGAATCCCATCACTTCTTGGACTCACCAAACGCAACTATTTTCGCTATAACAACATTAAACATATCTACAACTAGGTTTGTCTACATAAATGTAACGAGACGACAAGTCGCGTACCTTCAAAGTGTTCATTTCAAGCGCGTGTCCGCTTGAAGACTCGGCTCCTTTTCCTATAAAGTTCAATCAACACTTCGTTTAGAACTCCATTCATGTCTTATAACGCATAATTCATCTTATCATTTAAATATGTGTTTCGTTCGAAATCACCATATCTAGCTTTCTTTTAGGCATTTCAACAAACACATAAAGGGCATAATTTTACATGATTTATTAACAAGTTCATAACTTGTCATATAGCCTAAGTTTTCATCAATTAAACTATCTAACATAAATATTAGCCTCTACAATTCTGAAATAACCTCACATATGTCAAATTACACTAGAACAACCCCAAATTTCCTAGTGTTTATCAAGTTCTACATAACCCGCTAATCACCTACAATGGTGTCCATGGATTTTACTAGAATTAAGCATGATTTCAACATGTACTTGTCTAGGGTTTACTCCTAGACACTACAATGTTCCTATTTCATCTTTATAACACACATGCATCATCAGATTTCGAATTTCACAAGTTCATCTAAAATTTAAGATGGAACAAAATAGTAAAATTTTGCATACCTCATGATCCCTTCACTGAGGTGATCACTAATCTATGCTTGGATTTCGATTTGGGCTTGATTTACCCCTTCAATTTGGTGAATTTTTGTGTTTTAGGGTTGAGGCTTGAGACCTCCTCCTTGGTCTGATTGAAATCACAGGACACACCACGTATGTGTGTGTTTTATGTTTAATATTTGATTTAATTGAAACTTTAATTCATTTGCCCATGTCTAGTCCCTCCACTTTACACAAGTTTTTATAAAGGGTATTTTAACCATGTTTGTTCTATCATTTCAAGCTTTTTAACTAACTAGGTTATTTATTCCTAATTATTTTATCTTGACTATTACCGTCATTTAATTTATAATATAGAATCTATATTTTTTTGGTGTTACAAGTCTACCCCCCTTAAAGAGGTTTCGTCCCCGAAACCTTCTTTTAAGTAGTTATTTGGCTTGGACTAAAATAACTTAGATTTGTTTTTAAGGCATTCTTTCTTTTAGCCAAAAGTTATCCTTTGCCTCGACGCATGCGTCTTTTACGTGTAAGTCCTCATGGACCGTAACTTGTGTTTCGCATTTCTTATCTTGTCGCCTATTTGTCCCGATTGCCACTTGATTACCTAATAGTATGAGTTTGCCAGTATGCTTATTCCATACTACCCTACATTGACAAGTGTTTTATATAATTCACAACACTGTTTTGACTTTGGATGATCTAATCAGCTAGACTTGCTAGTCACCGTCACCTCATGCCCCGTTAATTTGGGTATATCCCTTTGCTATATTCGGACTTACGTGAGTTTATGATCTCCTATCCCGTAACTCACGCTACAACAAGATTATATTCTGTTGCTGACGCGTGGTTCACTTAGTCTTTTAAACCCTTACTTTGTTTATAATCTCAAAGGTTATGATGATCCCGTAGATCATCTTTTTCTTGTGTCATTTCGTATTCTTAGAATTACACTTCTGGTGTCAGGGCACCCTTTTCAAGCCTAAAACTTATTCATTTTCATTTTCGAATTTTATCGATTTGACCGTAGTCTAAGGCTACACCTGTTTCCTTTTGAACTATCTTCCGACTCTATGACTTCTTCCGTCATTTACACGTCGGTTTGTTCTTTGCTTACCACTATCCGGATCATACTTATTTTTCTTTACAACCCGTTACCCGGGTTCTTTATCTTAATGTTTTTAACTCTCCTGTTTCACTAGTTTGCGTTTTCCTTTATTATAAAACATTTTACTTATTTGATCCGAGCACCCGTCTTTCTTTTTGTAACACCCCGAAATTTAAAAAGGCTTTATATTAGCATTATATAAAGTATAAAATAAACGAGAATGAGCTAACTAGGAATAAATAACCTAGTTAGTTAATTGTCCCGTTTTAAAACATGAATGGATTTAAAATGCCAAAGATATAAACTAAATAAAAGTGGAGGGGCCTATGTTGTTAAAATATAAACTTATATTATTAAGTTTAATAAAAATAAAAACCAAATACACCATTGAGGTGCCTGGTTTGATCAAAGCAGGAGAAGGGCGACCCCCACTCTCAAAACCCTAACAACTCACTAATCTCACAAATTGAAGGCTCAAACCAAGTTAAAATCGAAAATCGAGCATAGATTATTGATCCCCATTGCAAGGGGGTTGTAAGGTATGTAAAGTTTGATATTAATTCTCTGTTTGAAATTCTCATGAATTTGGGAAATCCGAAATTTGATGTTGCATGTTTGCTATTTGGATAGAATAGGGATAATATAGTGTCTAGGAGTAAAACCTAGACAATAACATGTGAAATCATGCCTAAATTCTGGAAATTTCATGAGTACATTGAAGGTCATTCATGGGTTTTGTGAGAAAATGATAAACACTAGGGTGTAGAATGCTAATTTAGTGTAAATTGATGCATAGAAACAGATTTTTGAAAATATGATGTGTAATTCTATATGTAATAGCTCAATTGATGTTAATCAAGGCTAAGTAGCAAGCCATGAATTAGAAAATAAAAGATGTAAAATTATGCCCGTTAAGTGTTTGTAAAAATGCCCCAAAGAAGGCTCAAAATTGAAATTTAAAGTTAAAACGCATGATTGTGATGATTTGGCAAATTATGCGATATATGATTGAAAAGGAGTTCTAAACGAATCGTGATTGAACTCTATAGGAAAAGATACCGGAGCGTCGAGTGGACAAGCCGGTGGCGATTTGCGGTTGAAGGCCGTGCACTAAAGGTATGTAACTTGACCCGTTACATTAAGTGAATTGTTATTAAATTATGTATGGATACAATGTAAAATAGAAGTTACGTTGATTGTAACGATCATGTTCGTTACTTAAATGAATAGGTTAAGATTTGGTTAAGAGTCGTTTGGTAGTCATTATAATGGTGGATTCCATAAATGAGCCAAACGGGTCGAATAATCAATTAATGCAAGGCTAATGCTTCGTTATATGGTTATTTAGTCTTTTGTAGATGTTAATAATAGATATATTAAAATATGAGAAACTAGCATTTTGGGTTGCTTAAATGACGAACCCCATAAGGGTAAACTAAATGGGTTATTAAGAGAAGCTATGAATTGGATAATGGTAGTACCTTACTTGTAGATTTTGAGCCCGGGTGATGGGTAGCGACTTACTAAACATGCAAACCGGTGATGGGAGCGTTGTGTTGAAAATAAAGAACCCATGATTGGGATCTTCTTATTTAAAAGTGATATCCCGTTCATGGAAGTTTGGGTGAAATGAATAAACGGATCAAACAACAAAGTTACAGAGTCTACTGTAAGTTACGGACTCTACCGTAACTTACGGTGGAGAGCAAAAGGGTTACGGTGGTTCACTACTGTTTTACGGCAGACTGGGATCATACAGCGTCTACGGTAACTTACGGTAGATACCGTAAGTTACGGTAGAGTCCAGAAATTTTTGTTATAATTTTGCATTTCTTAATTAATCGAATCCGTTTTTGAGCATAGCTCGATTATGCAAATTATCTAAGAATACTAATACGAATATTTGTCAAAATCTCCAGTTTTTAGGTATTGCAAGTACGTGGATGATGATCAAGACAATGCTCGCGAACCGAACACAATCTTTTGAAGCTTCCGCACTAGACTAATTTCGTTTTAGACAATGTTTATAATGTAAACAATTTATTAATCATGTTTTGAATGACGTAACTAGTTAAGTAATTGTCTAGAATGTAATCACTCTTAAACTTGAATTAAGTACACCTTTTGAAGTAAGGTACCGTCTTAAGTAAATTCATGTGTATTTACATTAAATTCCTGTAAAATTTAGACGGGTTTTACAAGTTGGTAATCAGAGCTTAAGGTTGTAAACAAAGTGTTCGGTTCAAGCTTGATCGATCGTCCGGTAAGAATTAATTTATTATTTTAGTAGATCCTACCTTATGTATGAAATGAGATGCGAATTGATGTGCATGGGAAGGGTGTGTTAACACACTCAAACCCGGAAAGTGCACCAAATGTGAACGGTAAAAGCAAGTCACGCACTTGGCTAAACCAAAGCAAATAAGGCTATGTTATAAATGAAATGTTTAATGTAAACATTTCAGTTTCAAGATGTCGAAAGGAAACGATAATGATCCGGTGCCGACAAGCACCGAACAAATGAAAGAGATAATTGCCGAAGAAGTGGGGAAGGCAATTGAAGGTAGTCTATCCGGGTTTATAGACAAAATTCAAAACACGGTGTTGTCACTTGTCGAAGAACGAGTCAAAAGGTTGGAAGATAGTGTCAACCTTATGAAAGAGAAATCGGGAGAACGTAAGGGATGTTCATACAAAGAGTTTATGGCGTGTAAACCGCCAATCTACAACGGGGAGGTTGACCCGATAATATGTCAGAGATGGTTAAGCGATGTTGAAGGAGTGTTTGAAAGGACCCATTGCGACGAAAGTGACTTTGTTGCTTCCGGAACGGGTCAGTTGAGAGGTCAAGCCAAAGATTGGTGGGACAATAAAAAGAAGGAAATAGGGGCTGAAGCGGTTAGGGTCATGCCATGGGAGGAGTTTAAGACACCGTTTCTTAAACATCATAGTCCCAAGGCAGTCATAAATAAAATCAAGGAAGAGTTCATGCAACTTAGGCACAAGGGCGAGACCATAGACAAGATTACGACGACGTTTATGGATAAGATGAAGTTTTGCAATGAATTGGTGATGAATGAGGAACAAAAGATATACTACTACTATAACATGTTGAGCACCGAGTATAGGGAGTTCATGACTCCTTCAAAATACGAGACCCTTACCGAGATCATAAACGTTGCTCGGGAATGGGAAATCGAGCTGAAGAAACAAGTTGAAAGGGGTGAGCGAAGGGCACAGGATGTGAATCCAAGCCCTACAAAGAAAGCTCGAACTAGAGAATCGGGAAAGAAGGTTGATGCTAAAGGTGGGTCGCCAAGTTGTAAAGTGTGTGGAAAAGGGCACAAGGGAAAGTGTTGGTTCAAAGACAAACCGTGCCCCATATGTAGTAAAACGGGGCACACGGCATCTCTATGCCCGGGTAAAGTCTCGGTTTGCTACAAATGTTATCAGCCCGGCCACAAAAAGTCCGAATGCCCAGACTTAGTTGGAAGGAGAGACTTTAAAGAATCTCCAGCAGAAGCCCCTAAGGCGAAGGCTAGGTCCTTCCAACTTACCACTGCCGAAGCAAAGATAGAACCCGATGTGGTCTCAGGTATATTCACAATTAACTCAATTCCAGCACGTGTATTGTTTGATACGGGTGCGAATAAATCCTTTATTTCGCATGGATTTATTCGACATCCTTCATTTGTATTGACGAAATTATCTGTGCCCTTAGAAGTTGAAATAGGGGACAATAAAAGTTTTATAGTTTGTGATATTTGTCGAGGCTGCAAATTAAGCATCGATGATGAAGAATACCTGATAGACCTAATCCCGATGTCAATGGTGGAATTTCAAGTAGTCGTTGGGATGGATTGGCTATCTCAGCACCACGCAAAGGTCGTGTGTTTTCGTAAGGAGATAAAGCTAACATCTCCGAGCGGGAAACACGTTACTATCTATGGCGAAAAAGGAGGTAACCCCATAATATGCTCAATGTTGAAAGCTCACAAGCTTATTTTGCAAGGATGCAAGGAATTTATAATATACGCAAATGAGCCCGAGAAAGAATCACTGAAGATTGAAGATGTACCGGTAGTACGGGACTATGAAGATGTGTTTCCGGAGGATTTATCGGGGATACCGCCCGAACGGAAAATAAAGTTCGGAATGGAATTGATTCCGGGCACAAAACCCGTAGCTAGAGCACCGTACCGACTCGCGCCGTCGGAATTACAAGAGTTGATGTCCCAGATTCAAGACCTTCTTGAGAAAGGATTCATAAGGCCGAGTGTGTCTCCTTGGGGCGCACCGGTACTGTTCGTGAAAAAGAAAGATGGAAGCATGCGCATGTGTATCGATTACCGGGAGTTAAACAAACTCACGGTAAAGAACCGATACCCACTTCCGAGGATAGATGATCTATTCGACCAATTACAAGGTGCGAACTGGTTTTAAAAAATTGACCTTTGATCGGGGTATCACCAACTAAAGGTCAAAGAGGAAGATGTGCCGAAGACGGCTTTCCGCACACGATACGGACATTACGAGTTCCTCGTGATGTCATTTGGGCTGACAAATGCACCCGCGGCTTTCATGGACCTCATGAACCGGGTTTGCAAGCCAATGCTAGACAAATCGGTCATCGTGCTCATCGATGATATTTTGGTGTATTCGAAAAGAGAAGCTGAGCATGCACACCACTTACAAGAGGTGTTAGAGATACTTAGACGAGAAAGGTTGTATGCGAAATTTTCTAAGTGCGCCTTTTGGTTACGAGAGGTGCAATTCCTCGGCCACATCATAAGTGCCGATGGAGTATTGGTAGATCCGTCAAAGATCGAGGCCGTGTTGAAATGGAATCCCCCGAAGAACCCTTCAGAAATTAGAAGCTTCTTAGGGCTTGCGGGGTACTATAGGAGATTCATTCAAGATTTCTCCAAGATTGCGTCGCCACTAACAAAGTTAACCCGGAAGGAGGAAAAGTTCATTTGGGGTGTTGAACAAGAAAGGTCGTTTCAGACGCTAAAAGAGAAGTTAACTCAAGCTCCGGTATTAACATTGTCGGACGGAGTCGAGGACATGGTGGTTTATTCGGATGCCTCATTAGCGGGGCTAGGATGTGTTCTAATGCAACGGGGCAAAGTTATAGCTTATGCCTCGAGGCAATTGAAGGTACATGAAAAGAAATACCCCACGCATGATCTCAAATTAGCTGCGGTGGTGTTTGCGTTAAAAATATGGAGGCACTATTTGTACGGGGTAAAGTGCACCATATTCACCGACCACAAGAGTTTGAAATACTTCTTCGATCAGAAGGAGTTAAACATGCGAAAAAGGCGGTGGTTAGAAACGGTAAAAGACTATGACTCTGAAATACATTACCACCCCGGAAGGGCAAACGTTGTGGCGGATGCATTGAGTAGGAAATCAGACTATGTCCCAATACGAATAAGATCGATGCAGCTCATTGTAACCTCGGGTCTACTCGAACGAATCCGAGAGGCACAAGTCGAGGCAGTGAAAGAAGAAAATCTAAAAAGGGAAAGGATAGTTGGTCAGCTGAATGATTTGGCAGATGGTAGCCACGGTTTGAAAACTCGATTTGGAAGAATATGGATCCCAAATTCCTATGGAGTTAAGACGCTACTACTCAACGAAGCTCACAAGTCCCATTATTCTATTCATCCGGGTGCATCCAAGATGTACAACGATCTGAAACTAAATTATTGGTGTTTTGGGATGAAGAGGGATGTAGTAAAATACGTGGAGAAGTGCTTGACTTGCTTACAAGTCAAGGCAGAACACCAGAAACCATATGGCAAACTGCAACCGTTGGATATTCCAGTTTGGAAATGGGAACAAATCAAGATGGACTTGTTGACCAAACTGCCCAAAACCAACCGCGGTTTCGATGCTATATGGGTAGTTGTAGATAGGTTGACAAAAAGTGCTCACTTCATTCTGATTCGTGAGACTTATACATCTGAAAAGATGTCAGAGGTGTATACCAATGAAATAGTGGCACGTCACGGGATACCGATGTCCATTGTGTCTGACAGAGATACTCGGTTTACTTCAAACTTTTGGCGCGAATTTCAAGAAGAAATGGGGACTAGACTGTTCATTAGCACTGCTTACCATCCACAAACGGATGGGCAGAGTGAAAGAACGATACAAACGTTAGAGGACATGTTGCGGGCTTGCATTATCGACTTCGGGGGTAGTTGGGATGTCTACCTACCCTTAGTCGAATTCTCATATAACAATAGTTATCACGCGAGCATTGGAATGGCCCCGTTTGAAATGCTATATGGTAGAAAGTGCCGAACCCCGGTGTGTTGGGGAGAAGTGGGCCCACGTGAACTGGCCCCTAATGATGTTGTCAAGGCCACAAACGAGAAAATTGACATAGTTCGAGCTCACTTAAAAGCGGCCCAAGATAGACAAAAGTCTTATGCCGACAAAAGGCGGAGACCAATTGAATTCCAGGTAGGTGACATGGTGATGCTTAGGGTTTCCCCATGGAAGGGCGTTATCAGATTCAGAAAAAGAGGGAAACTAAGCCCGAGGTTTATCGGGCCATTTAAAATCATCGAACGAGTTGGCAAACTAGCTTATCGCCTCGAGCTACCGGAAGAGTTGAGTGGGATACATGGCACGTTTCATGTGTCACAACTGCGGAAATGCCTAGCAGAGGAAACAACGTATATCCACTACGACGATATCGAGGTGGATAGTAGCCTGAACTATGCGGTAAGACCACTAGAGATTCTAGATCGAAAGGTTAAGCACTTGCGAAACAAACAAATCGATCAAGTCACGATCATGTGGGAGCATAGGAAAGGTTCAGACACTACATGGGAGTCCGAAGAGGAGATGCGACGTCTCTATCCTGCACTTTTCGGTACGTATTCTGGTTTCGGGGACGAAACCCTTTTTAAGGGGGGTGGACTTGTAACACCCCGAAATTTAAAAAGGCTTTATATTAGCATTATATAAAGTATAAAATAAACGAGAATGAGCTAACTAGGAATAAATAACCTAGTTAGTTAATTGTCCCGTTTTAAAACATGAATGGATTTAAAATGCCAAAGATATAAACTAAATAAAAGTGGAGGGGCCTGTGTTGTTAAAATCTAAACTTATATTATTAAGTTTAATAAAAATAAAAACCAAATACACCATTGAGGTGCCTGGTTCGATCAAAGCAGGAGAAGGGCGACCCCCACTCTCAAAACCCTAACAACTCACTAATCTCACAAATTGAAGGCTCAAACCAAGTTAAAATCGAAAATCGAGCATAGATTACTGATCCCCATTGCAAGGGGGTTGTAAGGTATGTAAAATTTGATGTTAATTCTCTGTTTGAAATTCTCATGAATTTGGGAAATCCGAAATTTGATGTTGCATGTTTGCTATTTGGATAGAGTAGGGATGATATAGTGTCTAGGAGTAAAACCTAGACAATAACATGTGAAATCATGCCTAAACTCTGGAAATTTCATGAGTACATTGAAGGTCATTCATGGGTTTTGTAAGAAAATGATGAACACTAGGGTGTAGAATGCTAATCTAGTGTAAATTGATGCATAGAAACTGATTTTTGAAAATATGATGTGTAATTCTATATGTAATAGCTCAATTGATGTTAATCAAGGCTAAGTAGCAAGCCATGAATTAGAAAATAAAAGATGTAAAATTATGTCCGTTAAGTGTTTGTAAAAATGCCCAAAAGAAGGCTCAAAATTGAAATTTAAAGTTAAAACGCATGATTTTGATGATTTGGCAAATTATGCGATATATGATTGAAAAAGAGTTCTAAACGAATCGTGATTGAACTCTATAGGAAAAGATACCGGAGCGTCGAGTGGACAAGCCGGTGGTGATTTGCGGTTGAAGGGCGTGCATTAAAGGTATGTAACTTGACCCGTTACATTAAGTGAATTGTTATTAAATTATGTATGGATACAATGTAAAATAGAAGTTGCGTTGATTGTAGCGATCATGTTCGATTTAATTGAAACTTTAATTCATTTGCACATGTCTAGTCCCTCCACTTTACACAAGTTTTTATAAAGGGTATTTTAACCATGTTTGTTCTATCATTTCAAGCTTTTTAACTAACTAGGTTATTTATTCCTAGTTATTTTATCTTGACTATTACCGTCATTTAATTTATAATATAGAATCTATATTTTTTGGGTGTTACAAGTCTACCCCCCTTAAAGAGGTTTCGTCCCCGAAACCTTCTTTTAAGTAGTTATTTGGCTTGGACTAAAATAACTTAGATTTGTTTTTAAGGCATTCTTTCTTTTAGCCAAAAGTTATCCTTTGCCTCGACGCATGCGTCTTTTACGTGTAAGTCCTCATGGACCGTAACTTGTGTTTCCCATTTCTTATCTTGTCACCTATTTGTCCCGATTGCCACTTGATTACCTAATAGTATGAGTTTGCCAGTATGCTTATTCCATACTACCCTACATTGATAAGTGTTTTATATAATTCACAACACTATTTTAACTTTGGATGATCTTATCAGCTAGACTGGCTAGTCACCGTCACCTCATGCCCCGTTAATTTGGGTATATCCCTTTGCTATATTCGGACTTACACGATTTTATGATCTCCTATCCCGTAACTCACGCTACAACAAGATTATATTCTATATCACTCTTTGTGACCATGATCACATCGCATCACGTCATGTTTAAGTTTTTCATGAACTTTTCATTATCAAAATCTTCTTTCTAACGTATCGCATCATGTCTTACACCTATCGGTGTTAAGACCTATATCCTTTATTATTAACTATTTCCTAATTTGTCTCATAATATTCATATTCGTTAAACGTTGTCTCTCACTAAAACTGAATTTTCGTTTAAGGTTTATCTCTTCAACTTATGTCAATAACTCATACCCAGGAATTGACGACAAGAATTTATTCTTTTCCGTTCTTATATTACGCGAGGAATCGTAACTAATCCCCATGCTTTACCCCAAGTGACTCGTATGTTCTTTTGCTTAGCCTCGTAAGTTATTCTGTAAGGCTTTCACCCCCTTTTTTTATTTCCTTCTATTGCTGACGCGTAGGTCACTTAGTCTTTTAAACCCTTACTTTGTTTATATTCTCAAAGGTTATGATGATCCCGTAGATCATCTTTTTCTTGTGTCATTTCGTATTCTTAGAATTACACTTCTGGTGTCAGGGCACCCTTTTCAAGCCTAAAACTTATTCATTTTCATTTTCGAATTTTATCGATTTGACCGTACTCTAAGGCTACACCCGTTTCCTTTTGAACTATTCTTCCGACTCTATGACTTCTTCCGTCATTTACACGTCGGTTTGTTCTTTGCTTACCACTATCCGGATCATACTTATTTTTCTTTACAGCCCGTTACCCGGGTTCTTTATCTTAATGTTTTTAACTCTCCAGCTTCACTAGTTTACGTTTTCCTTTATTATAAAACATTTTACTTATTTGATCCGAACACCCGTCTTTCTTTTTGTAACACCCCGAAATTTAAAAAGGCTTTATATTAGCATTATATAAAGTATAAAATAAACGAGAATGAGCTAACTAGGAATAAATAACCTAGTTAGTTAATTGTCCCGTTTTAAAACAGGAATGGATTTAAAATGCCAAAGATATAAACTAAATAAAAGTGGAGGGGCCTATGTTGTTAAAATCTAAACTTATATTATTAAGTTTAATAAAAATAAAAACCAAATACACCATTGAGGTGCCTGGTTCGATCAAAGCAGGAGAAGGGCGACCCCCACTCTCAAAACCCTAACAACTCACTAATCTCACAAATTGAAGGCTCAAACCAAGTTAAAATCGAAAATCGAGCATAGATTACTGATCCCCATTACAAGGGGGTTGTAAGGTATGTAAAATTTGATGTTAATTCTATGTTTGAAATTCTCATGAATTTGGGAAATCCGAAATTTAATGTTGCATGTTTGCTATTTGGATAGAATAGGGATGATATAGTGTCTAGGAGTAAAACCTAGACAATAACATGTAAAATCATGCCTAAATTCTGGAAATTTCATGAGTACATTGAAGGTCATTCATGAGTTTTGTGAGAAAATGATGAACACTATGGTGTAGAATGCTAATCTAGTGTAAATTGATGCATAGAAACTAATTTTTGAAAATATGATGTGTAATTCTATATGTAATAGCTCAATTGATGTTAATCAAGGCTAAGTAGCAATCCACGAATTAGAAAATTGAAGATGTAACATTCTGCCCGTTAAGTGTTTGTAAAAATGCCCCAAAGAAGGCTCAAAATTGAAATTTAAAGTTAAAACGCATGACTGTGATGATTTGGAAAATTATGCGATATATGATTGAAAAGGAGTTCTAAACGAATCGTGATTGAACTCTATAGGAAAAGATACCGGAGCGTCGAGTGGACAAGCCGGTGGCTATTTGCGGTTGAAGGGCGTGCACTAAAGGTATGTAACTTGACCCGTTATATTAAGTGAATTGTTATTAAATTATGTATGGATACAATGTAAAATAGAAGTTGCGTTGATTGTAGCGATCATGTTCGTTACTTAAATGAATAGGTTAAGATTTGGTTAAGAGTCGTTTGGTAGTCATTATAATGGTGGATTCCATAAATGAGCCAAACGGGTCGAATAATCAATTAATGCAAGGCTAATGCTTCGTTATATGGTTATTTAGTCTTTTGTTAATGTTAATAATAGATATATTAAAATATGAGAAACTAGCATTTTGGGTTGACGAACCCCATAAGGGTAAACTAAATGGGTTATTAAGAGAAGCTATGAATTGGATAACGGTAGTACCTTACTTGTAGATTTTGAGCCCGGGTGATGGGTAACGACTTACTAAACACGCAAACCGGTGATGGGTGCGTAGTGTTGAAAATAAAGAACCCATGATTGGGATCTTCTTATTTAAAAGTGATATGACGTTCATGGAAGTTTGGGTGAAATGAATAAACGGATCAAACAACAAAGTTACAGAGTCTACCGTAAGTTACGGTCTCTACCGTAACTTAAGGTGGAGAGCAAAAGGGTTACGGTGGTTCACTACTGTTTTACGGCAGACTAGGATCATACAGCGTCTACCGTAACTTACGATAGATACCGTAAGTTACGGTAGAGTCCATAAATTTTTGTTATAATTTTGCATTTCTTAATTAATCGAATCCGTTTCTGAGCATAGTTCGATTATGCAAATTATTTAAGAATACTAATACGAATATTTGTCAAAATCTCTAGTTTTTAGGTATTGCAAGTACGTGGATGATGATCAAGACAATGCTCGCGAACCTAACACAATCTTTTGAAGCTTCCGCACTAGACTAATTTCGTTTTAGACAATGTTTATAATGTAAACAATTTATTAATCATGTTTTGAATGACGTAACTGGTTAAGTAATTGTCTAGAATGTAATCACTCTTAAACTTGAATTATGTACACCTTTTGAAGTAAGGTACCGTCTTAAGTAAATTCATGTGTATTTACATTAAATTCCTATAAAATTTAGACGGGTGTTACACTTTTGTTAACGACCCTTAGGTCCGTCTCTTTTATTAATGTCCTGAAGGTCCATTTCTTAAGCCTTTTTTGATAAAACCACTGTTTTTGTTATACGGCTTTTGGGGTTTTACCCGTTTTCGTTCCAACACTTTTAATACGTTTATTTCACTAATCTTTTATACAATCACACCCATTAGTGTGATCATCATTCCTCCTCGTAAGGATTTGATTAATAATGTCTTACTTGGGCGGTTATTCATACCCAAGTTTCTAAATCCGCATTTATTGGTACTTCGTTAATAACAGTAACGAATAATGCGTATCATCCATTTAGCTTCTTTCTCGAGGATATTTTCTATTTGAGCCTTAATTTCTCATTTTTGACTTTAGTCCATTGTAACAATAACAAAATCAATTCATTTCATTTTATTATTCCATATCGTTATAAGGAATTTATCCACATCGTTTTTTGATATAAACGATATTTCTACATGTTTTATTTGGTTTGGCCAAGTCTATAACCTTATCCTTGTCATCTATTACTATTGCAAATTTCTGGGTTCGGGTGTAATTACACTCCTTCCCAATACATCATTTATTTACTTTATTAAGTTTCCCGGGTTCGAGTGTACGAGCACTCCTTCCCATTACGACACTTATCTTTTATTGCATTCTCGGGTTCGAGTGTACGCGCACTCCTTCCCATTACAATATTTATCGAGATTACTTTTACCTCGGTTTCACATACTCGCCATTATTTATTTATTTATATATATACATACATATATATATTTTTCTTTTACATAATTCATTCATTTCACTAATCATATATGCCCATATGCAACTATCATTCATTATGTGAATTGTTGCATTCTACTTGTGTTATTGTAATTTAGAACGTGTACCTGATTGATACTCGCCCTAATGTACTCCGTTGTCTCAAGTCATCACTTGATTTAGGTTCTTTGCTAGCATGTTCTTTGTCATGCTTCCGAACCTTCCGCTCTTTAGATTATTTATTCCCTGCCATCTTCAGATGCGGTCATCATATCATTCGAACATTTCTAATTTATTATTAATCTTGCTATTCAATGTTGCCCGTATTGTTATACAAGACATTCGAATATACTTACTTTACAAGTACTTATTTTATATTCAATCTATGATTAGGATTTATACTACCTAATCATCTTTTATCGACACTAGACATCTCGAATCTGAAATGTTTATATCAATTGTCAAACATTTTGTTTCATTATCATTTGCATCTTTCATTTTGATTTAGCCAAGTTTGTAACTTGCTTAGACCATTCGTATTTAATGCACTTTCCGGGTTTGAGTGTGTTAACACGCTCTTCCCGTGCACGTCCATTCACCTTTCTTTTTCTAACATTTAATAAAATCTACTAAGGTAACTAATTCTTACCGGATGTTTGATCAAGCTTCAAACCGAACACACTTTGTTGACAACCTTGAGCTCTGATTACCAACTTGTAACACCCTCACTATTATAAAAGGGTTTTAGTACTAATGACGACAATTAATTGTGTTCTTACGAATACACGTACATGTAAAATACGGGTTTACTAAAAACTTTTATAGTTTAAAATTTTGACAACATATTGTATATAGGTTCGTCGTTTAAAAGTTACGACGCAACGCAGTGCAGAAGCTTGTATCTTGGTCGTGTTCGGTTCTTCGTTGAGCTTGATCTTCATCCGGGAATCCTTGACATTCACCTATGACCAAAACCAACTTAAAAGTTATCTTTGGTAGTTAAATAACAAGTTTAAACAAGTTATATGGGTCAAACAAACAAAATTAAACAATTTTCGGATTCAGGAGGGGCTAGACGCTACACCTAGCCCCCCTTTTTTTTTACAGCAAGCTGCTTATTTGTTGCTGCACTTTCCAGCTCAACCTTTTTATCAAGTCCAAATTTAAAATCACCATAACTTTTGATTCGTAAGTCCGTTTTAGGTGATTTTTTTTCCTACGCGTCCGTAATTAAATTACCAATGCATCTATCAAGATTATTATATCAAAAATTGGATGTACGGGCTGAAAGTTTATAAATGCCTTATGTATTTATTTGACCCGTTTAGCTTTTGCATTAATTTAAGGATAAATTACAAGTTTTATCCTTTATCTTTAGGGTACTTTACAGGCGGTGTCCTTTTTTTCAAATGTTGACAGGCGGTGTCCTTTATTAGGTATTTTGTTACAAGTTTTGTCCTTTCCACCCAACCTGGTTAAAAAACCCAGTTAATTGTTGACAGACGGTGTCCTTTACTAGGTATTTTGTTGCAATTTTAGTCCTTTACCTAGGTATTTTGTTGCAAGTTTAGTCCTTTACACCCAACAATTAACATGGTTTTTTAACCAGGTTGGGTGGAAAGGACAAAACTTGTAACAAAATACCTAATAAAGGACACCGCCTGTCAACATTTGAAAAAAAGGACACCGCCTGTAAAGTACCCTAAAGATAAAGGACAAAACTTGTAATTTATCCTTAATTTAACCACTAACAAATTTTATATCCGCAAGACGTATTTACCCAACATCCGGGGCTTATGATCACCGGCGTTTCATTACCAAATCTATGGTTTCACGCACTTGTAATCCGTCATTGCCAAATGCTATTCTAAACACACTTTTACTACTTACTAAACAATTATTCGACCCGTTTGGCTCATTTATGGAATCCTCCATTTCTAATGACTACCAAACGCTTTCTAATCTAATTTTAACTCATTAAATCAAGTAGTGAACATTGTTACTTCAACTAATACCAATCTTTATTCTAAAACACAACTATGAACGATTACAATATCTAATTTGCATAATGTAACGAAACAAGTTACATACCTTCATAATTCATCAACATTGCTTTCTAACCATAATTACCCATTCCCGGGCTTGTCAACCTTATCGTATCCCTTCAAATCCATGGTTTACGCTTTTATAACTCAAATTTAACGAGTGACATTCGAGTCACTTCGAACACTACCATTTCGACCATTATTTTAACTCGTTCTTTATCTAGTGAATTACATCACTTTACTTACTTTCCCATTATGAGTAATTAAACAATATTATCAATAAACATATCTAACCAACTATTTATTTTGACCCGTTTGGTTTGTCGAGTGAATCCCATCACTTCTTGGACTCACCAAACGCAACTATTTTCGCTATAACAACATTAAACATATCTACAACTAGGCTTGTCTACATAAATGTAACGAGACGACAAGTCACGTACCTTCAAAGTGTTCCTTTCAAGCACGTGTCCGCTTGAAGACTCGGCTCCTTTTCCTATAAAGTTCAATCAACACTTCGTTTAGAACTCCATTCATGTCTTATAACGCATAATTCATCTTATCATTTAAATATGTGTTTCGTTCGAAATCACCATATCTAGCTTTCTTTTAGGCATTTCAACAAACACCTAAAGGGCATAATTTTACATGATTTATTAACAAGTTCATAACTTGTCATATAGCCCAAGTTTTCATCAATTAAACTATCTAACATAAATATTAGCCTCTATAATTCTGAAATAACCTCACATATGTCAAATTACACTAGAACAACCCCAAATTTCCTAGTGTTTATCAAGTTCTACATAACCAACAAATCACCTACAATGGTGTCCATGGATTTTACTAGAATTAAGCATGATTTCAACATGTACTTGTCTAGGGTTTACTCCTAGACACTACAATGTTCCTATTTCATCTTTATAACACACATGCATCATCAGATTTCGAATTTCACAAGTTCATCTAAAATTTAAGATGGAACCAAATAGTAAAATTTTGCATACCTCGTGATCCCTTCACTGAGGTGATCACTAATCTATGCTTGGATTTCGATTTGGGATTGATTTACCCCTTCAATTTGGTGATTTTTTGTGTTTTAGGGTTGAAGCTTAAGACCTCCTCCTTGGTCTGATTGAAATCACAGGACACACCACGTATGTGTGTGTTTTGTGTTTAATATTTGATTTAATCGAAACTTTAATTCATTTGCCCATGTCTAGTCCCTCCACTTTACACAAGTTTTTATAAAGGGTATTTTAACCATGTTTGTTCTATCATTTCAAGCTTTTTAACTAACTAGGTTATTTATTCCTAGTTATTTTATCTTGACTATTATCGTCATTTAATTTATAATATAGAATCTATATTTTTGGGGTGTTATAGAAATGAAACTGATCGAGCAGGTGACAGCTCAAAACATGGAGCCGCGCAAAATATTTCAAACGATAAGGAAGCAGGACCCCGACAGGTTTCATGTTCAGAAAGACGTTCAAAACGTTGTGGCGAAGATTAGAGCCGAACAAAGACAAGGATTGACTCCCATGCAGTCACTAGAAAACGTGTTGATAAACAACAACTTTATTTACGAGACACGGGAGGAACCCGGAACAGAGATCGTAATAGAGATCTTCTTTCTTCATCGGTACTCGAGAGACATGTGGCGTGCATTCCCCCACGCCATGCTGATCGATGCGACGTACAAGACAAACATATACAATATGCCATTTATCCAGATTGTTGGTATGACGCCTACCAACAAATCGTTTATTATCGCGCATGCCGTTGTTAGTAAAGAACGAGGTGATAACTTTGTGTGGGTGCTTGAGAGGGTCAAGTCAATGTTGGATGAATGTATGGAGCCACGTGTGATTTTAAGGGATAGAGACCTAGCCCTTATGGGCGCGTGTGCTAAAGTATTTCCAGACACCTCCAGGCTTCTTTGCAGGTGGCACATACAACAGAATATTATGAAGCACTACAAGGCGGCATTCACAAAAGAAGACTGGGATAAATTTTTGTCATTCTGGGGGACATTTATTGAGTCTCCATCCATACCCATCTACGAGTACCACTTGCGCAACATGCGAAAGTGACTTGTGGATTGCAAACGTTCTAGTAAGTTTTTCTAATAACATATGACTCACCTATGCAAATTTTATTAAATTATTTTTACTTTTTAGGAGTCTTCAATTACGTGTACGATAACTGGCTAAAAGACTATAAGGAGATGTTCGTCTTTGCGTGGACTGATAAGAGGCGCAACTTTGGTAATCGTACCACAAACAGAGTTGAGAGCCAACACGCCAACTTAAAGAGATACGTCCTAGATAGGAGCTCATTGGACCGTGTAGTTGGTTGTGTCCGGGATATAGTTGAGACACAGTTCGGTGAAATAAGAAAGACTTTTCGAGAAAGCATCTAAAAAAGAATGAACCACCACAAACACCCGCTGTTTCAACACCTACTTGGAAAAGTATCCCATACAGCCCTTGACTTGTTGAGTGGAGGGGCAATTAGGAAGCTAGATGTCTTGGAGCGCTTTCATTCATCATGTGGTTGCCAAATGTGGTACAGTTGTGGGTTGCCCTGTGCTTGTAGGATAGAAAAGTACATGCGTGAAGGTAATAATTGTTAAACGTACAACACTTGTGTGATATATTTCCGTTAATCATGTGACTTAAGCAATGTTGTTTTTAACCGTGCAGAGCGTCCGATTCAACTCGAAGACATAGACGTCTTCTGGCGGAAACTTAACTTCCAAAGTTGTAAATTGATAGACGATGACGTTGACGTGGTCGAAGAGCTAAATATTGTTAGACAACAATTAGAGTTGCACCCCCCACCCCCCACCCCCCACCCGCTCAGCAAAAAAGCCTGATGTCAAAGATTAAAGCGGTGTTGACTCCAAAGAAATCTACCAAGAAACCACCGGTTGTCCAACAAAATACTCGTGGCCGACCAACAACAAAGCAGGTACAACAAAGGTTGGACGAGGCCTCTCGTATACATGAAGAATTGAGGAGAAGCTCCTTCGGTGATGCAAACACGTGCTTTGAAGGTTCCGGACAAAGTAAGTACGATAAACCTCGCCACAGCTCGTACGTTCCGTCACAGGCCTCTCAACAGTCGGTTATAAGGTCCCAAAAACCCAAAGCGAGCCTAAGCCGTTCAAAGAGTTCTAAGAAGAAAGAGACACGAGATTATCACGGTTTTCCTTTAATCATTGGGGACGAGTACGTGGGAATCATCAAACAGTTTAAGTCTGCCATTCCGCCAGTGTTTCATTCGTACGTCTCGTGCATACGAGATGTGATGCCGGACGGTCATTGTGGGTTTCGGTCTGTGGCTGTGGGATTAGGTATGGATCAGATTTCATGGGGGCTCATTCAAAGGGACCTTATCCAAGAAATGGATCAGAACGAATCGATCTGGTTCCCAGTATTTGAAGCATGGGATAAAGGTTATTTTTACACTCATCGTCAGGGCCTAATTTGGGATTCAGTGTCCGGTTGTGGGGAGGATCACTGGATAGACTTCCCCTTAGCAGGACTTCTTATTGCACAAACGTACGGTATCGGGGTGCACCTATTAACGACAACCATGGGTGCGAGTTCCACTTTCTTCCCGATACTAAGTCCTCCGTCTAATCAACAACCATTATTCATAACGCTTACACATGTTAACGAGAACCACTTCATACATGTTAAGCTGGAATGGGATTATCCAATGCCACCAGCACACGGGCTATGGTTGACCCACCGAAGACCCCATACGGAACAATGTGAAGATATGTACTTGACACGTCTAGAATGGTATACATCGATAATGAATCCTCCGCCAAGATTAAACCCCAGTCTTAATTACATCGATAGTGATATGGAAGAATGATTTTTGTAATTAATAGTATTTTTGTAATTAATAGTATTTTTTTGTAATTAATAGTATTATTTTGTATTAATTCCTATAATTTTCTACAATTTCTATATTTTTTTATAATTTCTATCATTTTTCTATAATTAGAATTGATTAAAACAGGTTAATAACAATTTTATAAAAATTTATATAATTTTTTTTTATATTTAGAATTGATTAAAACAGTTTATTTGTAATTTTTATAAAAAAAAATTACAAATATACGCCTCGTATAGACCTAGGCGTGTCGTATACGATTGGTCAAAAGACCATTTTGCCCCTGATATGCCCCCATTCTAGGCTTAAATCAGGGGCTAAAATGTCATTTTAACAAACCTAGACGCCTCGTATAGAGCTGGATGGGTCGTCTGTTAGAGCGGGTTTTTTGAAAATTTGAATTTGGAAAATTTGAATTTCAAAATTTGAATTTATCAAAAAAGGACGCCTCGTATAGACCTGGACGGGTCGTCTAAAAGGGCGGCAACATTTCTTTTTTTTTAAATTTGAATTTTGAAAATCTTTTATTTAATTACCAATATACCCCTGAAAAGACCCCAATATAGGCCTTAAACAGGGGAATAAAGGTAATTTGAAAACCTAGACGACGCGTATAGGTCTATACGACCAATACATGGTGGGCGGCAACTGTTTCACTTTTTCTTTTTTAATTATTAAAAAAAAGTTTATTAAATTACCATTTTACCCCTGTAAAGCCCCCAGTATAGGCCTTAGTCAGGGGTAAAATGGTAATTAACCATTCCAGAAATATCTTTTTGGATTGGTTAATTACCATTTTACCCCTGGTTAAGGCCTATACTGGGGGCTTTACAGGGGCAAAATGGTCATTTAACAAAAAAGTGGGACGGGTCGTCTAGCTCTATACGAGGCGTCTATGCCTCGTATAACAGGGGGAGACCTAGACGACCCCTGTTATCACCCCAAACAAAAATACACACACATATACGGAGGACAGAGCTTTATACGCCCCGGATACGAATTTGGACAGTATTTTCGAAGATTTGAAACATCCCTGATACGTATTTCAGCCCGTAATTTAGTATTTTAGCCTCGTTTTTGCCTTTAGACCGTATTTTTGCCCTGAAATTAGGTTTTTGTTGGGTTTGGGGGTTTGAATGTGAGGTTGAAGATGAAGCCGTAGAACAGGACGCCCAGTATACCTCTATACGAGGCAGATACGAGGCACTGTTTTTTTTTGTTATTAATGTTATTATTATTATTGTTATTATTATTGTTTATTATTATTATTATTATTATTATTAGTGTTATTATTAATATTTTTCTTATTATTATTATTAATGTTATTATTATTATTATCATTAATGTTAGTATTATTATCATTTATTATTATTGTTAATATTATTATTATTTATTAATTATTATTATTATTATTTATTAATTATTATTATTAATATTATTATTATTATTATTATATTATTATTGTTATTATTATTATTATTATTGTTGTTATTGTTATTATTATTATTTATTATTATTAAAATTATTTATTTTTATAATATTATCATTATTAAAATTATTTATTTTTATATTATTATTATTATATTATTATTATTTATTTATTTATTTATTATTGTTTTTATACGTATACGGTATTTATTTGCAGATTGATTATGGAGGACATTCCGATTCAGGTAGTGCTTGATGGGGCACCGCCGGGGGGTCAGCCAGTTCAGCGGGGTCCACGACGGAGACGGCTACCGCCTCTGGATACGCTGCAGGGTCACCCGTATCTAGAGTTTCCTCAAGGCACCCCTGCCGCCCGTCATTGCCAGAAGCTTAGGAGGATGCACATTGGATCGCATGCAGCGATCGACTGGGATGCGATATATGAGATTAGTGAGACGGCTAGAGTGCATCGGTTTATACCTGTCGATTCGTCGTGGCATCGTCTTTTTGATTTGGCGCACACGCCGAGCTACAGGGAGCTGCTGGTCAAGTTCCTTTCGTCATTCACATTTCACCCTCCTGGGGTCCTAGTGCCGCTTCCGCACCCAGATGCTCCCCCTCCGCCTGAGGTTTCTTTCAGGCTCGCTGGCGTTTTGCGTTCGATGACGCTAGCAGAGTTTGCGGTGCATTGTGGTTTATACATGCAGGGGGAAATCGAGACTGAAGTTTACACAGCGGGGCTAGTGGTGGTTGACAGACCCACTCTTTTAGGGTTTTGGCAGGTGATTGCGGGGCCAGATCATTGGGAGCACGACAAGTCGAATGGGAGGGTGTCGTTTATTAGGGACCCACTGTACAGGTACGTACGTTTATTACGGCAATTATTGTGATTATGTGTATTGTTTATTAATCTCTGATCCTGTATTTCGCTAACACTATCTGCAGGTATATGCACAATAGGCTCGCTACTTCTATTGCAGCGCGCGGCTATAGCCGTGAGTGGTGTACGTCCACGGATCTTTTTTTCTTTTATTGTTTGTTGTACGGGAGGTCGTGCGCACTAGCACACGGTCTAGCCCAGTACTACGCCTCCGCCCATCACCGGCAGGAGCGCGGATTTTTGTATGGCGAAGCGTACGTGACCGTCATTGCCCGTTCATTGGGAATCGTACTGCACCAGGACCCACATCTACGGACGTCACCAGTCATGCCGACGCGGATGGGTTTTCCATCACTGTGGGGGATGTCATTGATCAGGAGGTTCCCCGTTTGCCCGCGGTATAAAAACCGCAACGGGGGCATATGGACAGAGGAGCCCCTACCAGAGCAGTTCGAGCTAGTCTATCATCCGGCAGATCCTGCTGATGCAGTGCCCGTGGAGGACCCTCCGGTGGATTTAGACGGTGCAGTGATGCCACAGCCACCGCCACCTCCCGGGGTGCCTCA